>JBBGZY010000012.1:1932500-1937500 GCA_037952925.1 Lithobates clamitans | reverse complement strand
TAAATATGCTGATAAATTTCTTAAGTGGAGATACTATCAGGAACAGAACACCCTGTTGCAGGCTGACAGCGCTAAGCCACTGCCCCATATTTAGCAGTAGCAACACTGCTATGTGCCATCCTTCAGTTTAACATTGGCCTGCCTATCAAATCTATCAGATCAGCCTAATGGTCAACTGAAAGAGCTTGCACAGCAGGCTGACAATACTGCTGCTTATTGCAAGGCAGTGGCTTAGAACTGTGTGCCTGCAACAGGAAGTGCTCTTACTGTAAGGATCTCTATGTAAGGAACTTAGAGTACAGAACATATTTAAAAAAGCAAGAAAACTGTATACTCTGGGGCATGCTGCAAAGCATACAGTAAAATAAACCCCCAAAAATGTAGGTTTTTTTACACTTTGTTACCTAGCTTTTGTTTTGTATGGAATAAGCACACTTAATGAACTAGTGCAACCCATTTTGTTAATTGTTACTTCTTATCTATGACTGGTATACTTCCACAAATTGCTTGCGGTTGTAATGTATTGTCAGATCCCGGCAATATACATAAAAGTCATTGACAAAAAACTTGTGGGTCCCCCCCCCGTACATTATCAGGCCCTTCAAGTCTGGTATGGGTATTAAGGGGAACCCCATGCCAAAATTGAAAAAAGAATGCATACCAGACCCTTATCCAAGCACGCAACCTGGCATTCTGCAGGAAAAGGGGGGGAACGAGAGAGCACCCCCCCTGAACCGTACCAGGCCACACGCCTTCAACATGGGGAGAGTGCTTTGGGGTCCATGCCTGGTGGTTGTGGGGGTCTTCAGGCAGGGGGCTTATCAGAATCTGGAACCACCCTTTAACACCCAAATCCCGTCCCCCCCTATCACATGACGTTAGAAGGGGGCAGGGCCACCTGGTTATGTCACCGGGTGGCCCCGCCCTTGGCTATATAAGAGCTGTCAGCGCAAAAAGGCTGCAGTCACAGGGACGCCTCCCACCGAGGCAGAGTTTTTCAGGTTTTTTGGGGGTTTTTTTTGCTCCGTCGGCATTGTAATTGAAGATGGATTTACATCGCGGGACCCTTCTTTTAATTTTTTTTTTTTTATTGAAGGAATTGTCAAAAACTGTCTCCTGTCATTTTTACTTTTTTGACACTTTTTTTTGGTGAATGAGTAGTGGTACAATGTACCCGATACCCATTCACATGGGGGGTGGGATCTGGGGGCCCCCTTGTTAAAGGGGGCTTCCAGATTCCGATAAGCCCCCACCCACAGACCCCCACAACCACCGGGCAAGGGTTGTGGGGATGAGGCCCTTGTCCTTGCCCCCTTTTCCTGTAGCTTGTCAGGCTGCATGCTCAGATAAGCGCCTGGTATGGATTTTGGGGGGGGGGGACCCAACGGCCTTTTTTTTTTTGTTCCTGTCCCGGAAACTTAACTAATAATAAATAAGGATAAATCTTTCAAAATGGGGGTAAATTCCTTTTTTTTTATAATTCTCACTAAACGAATGTGTGAAATGCATCAACAATCTCCCTGGGTTCAGGTGCTGTGATGTGCTAGATTACTTTAAAATAAAGTGGCTTGGCATTTCCTTATATCAGTGTGTGGCTATTCAATGTATGCCTCAAACAGATGTCCTCATTTGAAGGTTTCCCCTCACCTCCTGTTCAGTGACATCCTACACTATTGCATTTCCCATCTCTTTTTGTCGCAGTGAAAATAGTCATTAGGACAAAGGGAGATGAAGCTGTCCTACTGGTGACATTCTCACCAATAAAACCTGATAGAGAATCTAAGCAACTAATCTATCCAAAACTAAAAAAAATGTAAAAAAACTTTTGTCTATAGATACTCTAATTATGCTGCATATACCACAGAAACCTTTATTGCATGTACACCAATAATACTGTTTATCATAAAACATATTTTCTTTCTGTTTTAAGGCAAAGACAGGAATTTGTTTGCTGCAAGATGGTAATCAAGAGCCTTTCAAAGTTCGACTCCACTTAGCCAAAGACATACTGATGATTCAAGAGCAGGACGTTATCTGTGTGTCTGGTGAACCGTTCTATTCTGGTGTAAGTAATTGTTTTAAGACCAGTTAAATAATGCACTAGTTACCCAGATATCTGCTAAAAGAGACTTTCTCATACATTTTATTTCTTTCTTGTCCACTGAGGAACACAGAAAATCTTTAACCTTTGGGTTATACTGCTGTCTACAAGGCATTCAACACTGACCAATAAAAAGAACTGTAGGCAAACCCAGGATAACCCCTCCTGCTACTAGCATACTTTAGTTTTTGCTAGTTTTCTTAGGACTTATTTTTTTCTAGCACCCATTTTTTCTGCTTTTATCAATCAAGACCCCACTGCATTGCTGATGAAGCTTGGTCTCTTCGATTGCAGCTTTCTTGCATGATCTTAACCTGAATTTTGGAGTACCACTTCCACCCCCCCCCCCCCCCCGGACTGGAGGTTACAGGGATAGCCTGGAATTGACTTTTCACACTGGGCTCAGCATAGGGTATTTTGTAGACTTCACTCTGGTGGAAGTTTAAAACAGAGTACTTTTCAGGGCCAGAGTCACTGGCATAGCTTCAGTGATTACCCTGTCTCTGAAGACTTCCTTAGTAAGTAGGCCAATCAGCACTGGGAGCTACCTCAATAACTGAAATAGCTGGGTGCTTTTATTTTCTGATGCTGGTGGTTTTTCCACAGAAGTTGTTAATATTGTGGGACTCAGTTCTGACATTATCTTTTGGGTGAAGTGTTGTATGTGCATTTTGTGCTCTTTTTCTCTCCATGCATCTCCCAATTCAGGGAGCATGCTTCCTGTGTGTTTCTCCTGTGTGCATTCCTGATGTTCACCTACCTTGTCTTGGTCATCTCTGGCCATCTGACCCTCACCTGCTACCAGTTGTCCAAGTTTAGTGAGTACCTGAGCACAGGATATGCCTTTTACCCTGGGTCTATATATAACCCTACTGCCACATGGCCTCAACATGTCTGATCCCAGACTGGGGGATGGCCAATCATAGATGTTGGAGGATGTAGGGGGGAGGCACTGTACCAGATGCCTCCAGATCACATTATAATGGTTCTGTGGCTGCTTGAAACACACCTACTGACATCTGCTGCCTGGGATCATTTTACCTTCTGCTCTTAGAATTTGTTCC
Organism: Lithobates clamitans; assembly: GCA_037952925.1. Lineage (NCBI taxonomy): Eukaryota > Metazoa > Chordata > Amphibia > Anura > Ranidae > Lithobates > Lithobates clamitans. Next base: position 1,934,335 of record JBBGZY010000012.1, on the reverse strand, counting down.
ATTCTTGGAGTCCTTGTTGGCTCTATCGTGTGTTGATAGGTTCTTTCCCTTCCTGTTTTTTTCATGGTCATGTAAGATTTTATGACTCCTGTACCCTCTTCTCCAGATTCTATATTTGGTTTACCCATGTATATATTAAAGCAAAGTGGGACTTTAATTGAAGCATAACTGCAAAATAAATATGCAAGGATATGTCTGATAGTTCTTTTTCTACATACAAGATTGGGGGTAAAAAATGTAGCAATTGTAAAAAATGATAACCATAGTAGTTAAATAACTTATATTTCATATATATACACACATATATTACAACATAGTCCATGGGTAATGGATATATTGACATGAGGTACACAGTAACAATAATGGTTAGATAACTTGTATTTCATATATGTACACGCATTCATTACAACATAGTCTATGGGTAATAGGCATATTGACATGAGGTACATATTTAAGGAAAATAACATAGATCTTAAATTAATTAAGGAATAAAATATTGTAAATGGGATAACAAAATCCAGGGAGACTTCAGACATGTGCTTGCAAGTGGTAGCATGTAAGTGCTCTACGCGTTTCGTGGAGTAACATCCACTCATCAGGAGCAATTCCAAGGGTAAAATATCTATAAAAGGACAAATGAGTAGAGGGGGGTCAAACCTACACATTCATCGCCTCATTTAAAGTCCCATAATTCCCCTCCCCCTCTCTCTTTTCATTGGTTTACCCATGGCCTCAGCAGTTTCCAAGCCAATGGCTGCAGAAATAGAAATTCTGTCTAATTCTGAGTTTTTGACTAATGAGCTTGCTGTCTTGCTTCAATCTTTGGCTAATGAACTTACCCCTGAGGAATCAGATTCTACTGCATTTACTTTCAAGTTAAATAAGACAGTTTGAGCTCTTATTGATGTAGTGCACACCACTCTGAAACTAGAGGACCAGTCTGTTGCTTCTACCAGTGCTATTTCCAGTCTTGGGTCATTCAGAAAATCCCAAGGCCACAAATACTTTTCAGTGGCAAGAAAACAATGTGTGAATTCCTTGGAATTAACTGGTTTTCTGCAGTAATTTGCCAAAAGGTTACAACAATAGACAAACACAATGTGCTTAAGCTGTGTGTACGCAGCCTTAGAGTTAATAGCTGGTCGAACCTCGTTTGGCAGCAAAGACTTCAAGCAAGTGCTTTCGGTAGCTCTATATCAGACCTGCACAACATTCAGGAGGAATTTTTGACCATTCCTCTTTACAAAACTGCTTCAGCTCAGGCACATTTGTAGAATTTCTGGTATAAATGGCTTTCTTTAAGTCATTCCACAGCATCTCTGTGGGTTAAGGTCTGGGCTCTAACTGGGCCACTCCAAAATATGTATTTTATTTTTCTGAATCCAGTCTGTGGTGGATTTATTTTGATGCTTAGTTTTATTGCCCTTTTGTTGCATCACCCAGCTTCTACTAAACGTCATCTAGTAGATAGCCACCCTGAAATTATCCTGTAAGATTTTTTGTTAAACTTGGGAATTCATCTTGCTCTCAATGATGGCTTATGGTCCAGGTCCTGACGAAGTGAAGCAAGCCTAAATCATGATGTTCCCTCCACCGTTCTTCACTGTTAGGATGCTGTTTTGATTTTGGTAAGCTGTGTCCTTTTTGTACCCTACAAGTATTTTCTCTAAAGGTTCCTGCAAAGTACTCTTTTTGGTTCTGTATAGGGGCAAGGTGGTATTAAGGCCCAATACTTTGGTAATTTCTGCCTTTCACTTCAATAAGGACATATTCTTTTATCCCTCTGTCTGGTTCCACTTCACTAAAAGGACATTTCTTTCCATTGTCTTCGTGTC
>JBBGZY010000012.1:1807500-1927500 GCA_037952925.1 Lithobates clamitans | reverse complement strand
CAGATGCCGACAAGTAGTGTTAAACACATGCTGATACTGTACATTTCTTTTCTTACCTGCTCTATATGTATACTTTAGAATCAATAGCTCTCTTGATTACCAAATTGAAAATGGCCAGTACATGTTTCTACACATGATTGTCTTTGTTTCAAATTAGTGGTGGTGACACATTTTTGTATTTGTTGCATTTTTTGTAGTTTGTCTAATAAATTATTCTTTTTTTATTATTGTTTGGTTACATTTTATAAAATACAGCAGGAGAACCATCAGTGTACATAAAAAACAGTAATAATAATAACCCTTTTTGTAATGCAAAAGACCATAGAAGTTGGCTGACATTGGAGCTCAGCTCTGGCTGGGCAATCACATCCTTCTGCTGGGTAAATATATTGGGGATATATGGACCAGATGGCCTCTACCCACTTGTCCTCAAAGAGCTGAGCTCTGGTATATCTAGGCCATTGTTTCAAAATTTTAGAGGCTCTTTAATGACTGACATGGTGCCACTGTATTAGCGTAAGATGTGATGCCTATATTTAAAAAGGAATCAAAGTCTTTATTACAGACTGGTTAGTTTAACCTCTATAGTTGGGAAGATATCCGATTGCTTTATGGGGTATAAGGAAGAATTTTTTCCCCCCACTGGAGCAAATTGGATCATGCTTTATTGTTTTTTTTGCCTTTCTCTGGATCAACTGTGGGTATAGGATAATGTATTTGGAGGTTTTCTATTTGTGTATGTGTTTTTTTAATTATTAAATCATTGGTTTAACTAAATGGACTAGTGTCCTTTTTCACCCTGACTAACATCTATGTACTCCAGAATTTGGGAGTGTATTCAGAGGGAAATGTAGGGAATAGATTTCCTTATAAACTATGAACATGGAACAGAAGAAGAAATGGAGAGAGATATAGGAAGAGAAGGCATAGGTGATGGAGGGAGAAAGTGGTGAAGAGATTGCAAAGTGTTAAGTAGAATTGCTTAAAACAACCTATCATGTACAGGGACTTGGAAAGCAAGTTTCCATTATAAACCTTAAGGGGGGGCATGAAAAATTGTGTCCTTGTGCTTTTGCTAAAGATCTGCTTGGCATATTTCTGAACTCTAAATATGTTCTCTTTCAACTTGTGCTCCTCAACTGTGAATCTGTAGCTACAGCTTGAGACAATGTTTTTGTTGGTGTTGGGACTCCAAGGTGTGAATTTGCTCTACCGGTTTTTCATTTTTTTTTCTCATCTGCTATTTGTTATGCCTGGCAGCTTGGCAAATTATACCCCTTCTGATATACCATTTGTAAGATTTCTATGTTGAGAAAATGGGATGGGTGTGGAGGGTTTTTCTTTTGTGAAAGAAATGTATTATTTATCTTATTACATAATCTTTAGTTTGTTAGTCTTGTCATACAGATTTTTTCAGCTTCCATTGCCAGGACCTGGCTTCTGCCTTATGGAGATGTATCTCCAGTATGATAGGGGGGTGGTCTGAAATAGAGACAATGTCTATGTGGGATGCCTGGACTTACTGTAGGTTTCCTTGTTTTATGAAGATATAGTCTGTTCTAGAGTAAGATTTAGGTGGAGTAGAATGTAAAATCTGTTATCTATGTGCTTGGTGCGCCACATATCTATCAAGGTCTTAGCGGATAGGGTTTTTTCTCGAATGGTATGATAAATGCAAGGCATTTTTCATGACATTTAGTTGTGGGTCTAGGTCTCAAACTGGCAGCCCTCCAGCTGTTGTGAAACTACAAGTCCCATCATGCCTCTGCCTGTGGGAGTCATGCTTGTAACTGTCAGCCTTGCAATGCCTCATGGGACCTGTAGTTTGGCAACAGCTGAAGGGCCACCAGTTTGAGAACCCTGGTCTAGGGCAACATCAAAGTTGCCTCTGACAAGGACTGTGTCTCCAACAAAATATACTATGTTATTAAAGCAGGCTTCAGAGATGAGTTTGATTGCAGTTAAGTGTGTAACTGTTTGCTAGATAAACCTGTTTGTCTCCTATAGTCCCATCGAGAAACAGATATTGGCCATTTCCAAATAAGTATGAGGCACAGCATAATCCTCTAAATATTTCTTTTATTATAACAGCATTAAATGCAATCTTCAAATGCATTTCTGCCTCAAAGGGCTCTAATCATAGCTACAATTGAGACATAGACCTCAATATAGAAGAAACTGTCTGCTGGCTGTTGTCATCTGGGAAGACTCAGCTGGCACATGTCTACTACAATGCTGAAAATGCTACTACAATGCAAAAAAATGCCTGCAGAGCCTCTCAGTAGCTCATTTAAACAATAAGCACCTTTGGTCTGTACACTCTGTATGCTGTATGTTAGGTGGAGGGAAGTGGGTAGGCAGAAAGGGGGGAAAAAATCCTTTTATTCAGGGGGAAAGGGGGATAGGATTATTTTATAAAAGAAAAAATAGGAGAATGTAGAAATAAGGGGAAAGCACAGAGTCCCAGAAATAGAGAATAGGGGGTGAAACAAAAGAGACTAAGAACACATACAGAAGAATAAAATAAATCACAGGATAACAAATTCTAACAGAAAACAAAAATCAATATATAATAATAATATTCACTAGATATCCCATGCAAAGTAGAGGGTAGGAGTTCCCTATGTGAGGGTAGTGTCAAGCAGCAGAACTATTATAGGTGTGTCCCAGGACTTATTTATGCATGCACAACTTCATTAAAGCGGAGTTCCACACAAAAATGGAACTTCCGCTTTTCGGAACCCTCCCCCCCTCCGGTGTCACATTTGGCACCTTTCAGGGGGGAGGGGGGTGCAGATACCTGTCTAAGACAGGTATTTGCACCCACTTCCGGCATAGACTCCCATGGGAGTCTATGCCTCTTCCCGTCCCGACCGCGCTGTCTGCTGGGAACACACAGCTCCCAGGAGAGAGCGGGGACCACTAGGGACGCGCAGCGCGACTCGTGCATGCGCAGTAGGGAACCGGGAAGTGAAGCCGCAACGCTTCACTTCCTGATTCCCTCACCTAGGATGGTGGCGGCAGCTGCCGAGAACCGAGCGGGTTCTCAGCGTCCCCTGTCGACATCGCTGGACCCTGGGACAAGTAAGTGGCCATGTATTAAAAGTCAGCAGCTGCAGTATTTGTAGCTGCTGGCTTGTAATATTTTTTTTTTTTTGGCGGTGTGGGTGAACCCCCGCTTTAAGACAATGCAAATAAAAAAAATATAAATATAATCTTGTGAGCTGCTATGTGAATACTGAGTATACAATTGTGTATCGTCCACACCCACCACACACTCATATAAATGTGTTATGACATATTACAAATCTACTAGTGTCGCACTACATATTAAGTACACACATTATATACTGTGATACTGTGCCTTAAATTGAAATAAAGGCAGGCAATCTCTCTCTCTCTCTCTCTCTCTCTCTCTCTCTCTCTCTCTCATAAAATGTTACTTCCCTGATATGCCTCCACTCATCCATATATGCATTAAAAGAAAATCACAGAAGAAAATCAAAAGAAAAGAACATTTTAAGTCCTCTGTGGTGGGACACAAGTGTGCATAGACTATACTAAATTGTATGGTCATGTATCCCAAGTGAGAGCACATCTTTTGAAGTGTGCACTTATCGCAGGTAGTGATTTGGGCACTGAATGGTGGATTAACAGTAGAAGGACCACAAGCACTGTCAGCACTGGAGACTGTCATTTTTGTGAGGAGTGATTCACTTTACATGACAGGCCACAGTGATTCATGAGACTAATATAGGGACTTTTTATGTTGTTTTAGTTAAAAAAAAAATTATATATATATATATATATATATATATATATATATATATATATTGGTTTTTGCCTTTATTTCAATTTAAGTCCCAACATATAATTCTATTATTTGTGTATTTATTATTCTGTAGCGCTGCACTAGTAAGTTTTAAATAAAAAAATTTAAAAAAATGGCATGACCATGACCCCATCTACAGTAGAGAGGGCCTTCAGCCAAAACTCAGTAACTGGCTAGAAAAAGCATCAGTCTGTGAAGTAACCATGAGGTCAGTGGTAATGCCCAAACATGTCCTTGCAAATGTTTTGATGGATGTACAGTTGACCTTTTGGCTGGGTTGCCGTTTGAAGGACATACAATAAAAGATAAATAATAATGTATTCCTTAATTTAAACTTTAATTAATGAATGATCAAAAACAGTGTTTTTATGGCAGATTTTACCACATGGAACAGGTGAAAACTGCAAGGTGCACAGGCAAATTCTGCTACTCCTTTAACCCAACGTTTTAAAATTACAACACAGATATAACAAGCTCAAAATATAATATCATCAACAATACCTTGATATAGGTATGATCTAGACATGTTCTTTATCACAGAAAAAATATTTCAGGCAGTTTACTTACTTTAATCTACCTTTAGCAAGTCCAGTTGTGCGCTTCAAGGCAAGTTCATAGGTTGACTGACTTCATGGCCAGGTAAATAGGCCTATTTACACATTTTACTATCCAACATCAGTCCTAGGCTAAACAATAGGACCTACTAATTATGTAAATTTGGTCTTTAAAAAATGCTGGTTCATTTTAGTAGAGTTAAAATTGATGTTGTAATGTTACAACAGAGGGCCTTACAGGGTTAATATCCATACTAGACATGAAGGGACTAATATGAATATTAGGATGGGACCACTCCCCCTTTTTGTTTGGGATACCCTTGAAAATCTATACCAGACTTGGAAAAATCTGAATATCGGTGCAATGGGAAGTCACTAATATTTTTTTTTACATAATTTCCACCCCTTTGTTTACATTTTTTATCATTCTGAATAAGTGTGGTATGAAATTATTATACATTGTAGGTGTGCAGAGTGAAAAGAAATGCTGGAACTAGTGTGTACTTTTCAAAGTGCTTAGTACTATGACAACACTATAGAAAGATTTTGCACATGCTGTTTCTGATAATAAATATATTTTTTGTCAATAAGTTATACAGCTTGAACACATTTCAGCATGCCTTCTTTACTTTGTTCTAGGAAAGAACAGTAGCAATCAGAAGACAAACTGTAGGAGGATTTGGACTCAGCATAAAGGTACATTTATTTATTTGACTTTAAAGTGTGCAGCTACCGTATGTGTAATATGGAAAATGTATTGTAACTCTTTTTTATGCATTCATTAAACATAATAATGGATAATGATGTAAATGTTACATCCTGGATTCTTTATGGAACCCGTTCTTGTTTTACTTTGGCAGCAAGATATCCTTCAACTGCTGGTCACAATGTGGCATCCAAGGGTTGGGTTTAAACTGCACTTTCTTCTTACAAGAGAATATAAAAACACTGCGCTCTAATAGCAAAAATAAGATATATGTGGGGGAGACTCTGGTGCTCTCTAGCTTGCCAGCTCACAGGTTAGGTGGCTTGATGCGGTGCCCACTGTCCGGGTCATTCATCTGTGTAATAAAGCTCACAGTGCCATCACCAAGATGGAACCTGATTCCTTCAGTCGATTCTCTGAGCATGTGCAGACATGCGGGGCTGCGTCCTCAGTGATGTCACCCATGTGGTGACATGACATCATGTTTTGTGTGTATATCACTTCAGGTCCAGTATTGGAATGGGATCTCTCAAACAGTCTTAACAGCAAGCTTGGTGTGTCATTGAATCTAAACCAAAATAAAATGTTTTGTGTGATATTTTTCATTAAGTTCGCAATATAACACAGGCTGTATTAAAATAGATTCAATCCTCACCTCCTTTTTACATCAATATGTGGGTTTTCAGCAGTTTGTAAAATCAGGCCAATAAAATTTTTGCATTTTCTTATGGGTGGTTTTAGCTTGTTTCGTGTCTTGTAGTCCATTCTATAGCTGGAAAATTATTGAACTGTGCAATTAACCTTGTTACTATAGAAATAGTGCTGCTTTTAACAATCTGCATTATTCCTGACTTTTATCAACAGCGTTTTATTTTTTTTATATAAGGAACTAGATCGTAGGTTGTGTTCTTTTTAATAACCTATGTGTCTTCTTTATAGTATTTGAAATTAAGGAACATTTTGCAGGTAGAATATGACCTGATCTAATTTACTGTACAAGGGGTAGGGTGAAACAGTACTCGGTTATTAACTGTGCTTTGTTACCCTGTTCACATATTCCTTCAGATCATTAGGCCTCTTTGCTAACAAATACATTTACTATTGCTAAAATATAAAGTTTCTAATATGTTGAACAAAAATTGCAACCACTCAAATTAATTCATAACTATTTTTTTTTAAAGTTAGGTGCACTTTGAGGGGTTTGAACAAAAGAACGCAATACAAAAATTTCACAGCACACTTATAATATAGCCAGCAAAAGAAAACAAATTACACTGTTTAAGAATTTGATTAAAAAGGTTTTAGTTGCACATTTGCAAACATAATACCTCCATATCCACCCTCAATTAACTATTGCTTGGATAGTTAATATATTGTCATATCTATAATGAGATCTCAAGATAAATATTGTATTTTCAATCATGAAAGTTGATTCATGCAGTAGGGTGAGGATGGCTTAACTCAATGAGTTTCCTAGATCAGAGGATCTGCTTCATCAATATAGGTATGGAGGTGTATGTATGTTACCATTTATTCAGTCATGCTGTAAATCATCACACAACAAAGCTACCAGACAAAAGACTACAGAGCATGAAAGGGGTTTTTGGAGCTCCATTAACCATTAGTTGGTCCAACATACCTGAAATACCATCTGCTTTTCTGAGATAGATCTGTGAACTCGGGTAATCACCATGATATTGCAGCAAAAAGAAAAAGTATAGCAGACTCCTTAATATTTAGCATGTAAGGCAACAAACACATTCGGAAAGCTCCAGTGCTCCAAGATCCCCAGTAAGCCTAGGGATACCCTCCCACCAGGGACTGAATAAAGCCATTCTCAACCTAGTGCATGAATCATTTTTAATGGTTGGAAACACATTTTCTGTCTTGATGTCCTATTATAGATATAACATTGTATTAGCTAGCCAAGCAGTTGTTGAACGAGGGTGGATATTAAAGTATTTGCAGTATTCAAACTGAATTGAACTTTTTTATTGTTCTTATGTGATGTTGGTACTTGATCAATACATTATTATATATTTGCCAATATATAGAAACAATGGATATTTATGATACTAGAAAAACAAATTGCAACTGCCATATACCATTTCATATTTTTTTATGTTTGATTTATTTAAAAGCTAAATACCAAACAAAACAGTCGACATACATTGTTAAGAAATTATTTAATTGGTAAAAGATGTATAATTCTGTTACCAGACTGATACAGGCACTGCTGCCAAAAAAGCACCGCCAAGTCCCTGATATTTGTCTATAGACTACATTGCAGTTGTGCAAAATACGTGGTCTAAGATTCTTCCCAGTCTGTGTTTGGACAATAAGGGCAAGCACACAGTGTTAGATGGACAGTCCTGTGCAGTGCAGTAGATACTGAGTGTTGCCATTTCCTTTCCCAGACTGAGTGGGATTGCATGAAGATGATATTAAGACAGATTCAAGTTCTTATTAAAATTATATTTATTTATTTATACAGAATTAGATTGTAGCCTCTATTAACACCCAAGTGTGTTTAAGCAGATGTAAACCCTAACTGAATAACTTATTTTGCTAAAGCACTGTGAGGGTAGTTTATCAAAACTGGAACAGTCAGAATCTGGAGCTGTTGTGCATGACAACAAATCAGTTTTTATCTTTCATTTTCAAAGCTCAAACTGAACTCCAGCCTTATCTTCAGTCTTGCATGGTTGTACAGCTTCCTGTCCTGAAATTGCCCACTCTGATTGCATCAGGGCTGAGGGTTCTTGAGAGGAGTCAGGGCGCTGTGATGTTTCCAGGAATTTATGTACAGCACCATTACACCTCTCTCACTGGCCACGATCTGTCTACATTGCATAGAGAAGCACAAAGACTCAGTGATGATATCCCTGGATCTAAAATAAGGTATGTAATAAAATTAGAAAGATTTTCTTTAAAAGTTGCATTAGCATGTTGATGAGGGGGGAGTGATGAACCATGGAAGGAAAAATATAAGCAGATAAAACAGATTTAACTAAAGCTGAAGATAGAAGCTGATTGGTTGCCATCCACAGCTACTCCAGTCTGGTTTTCAGCCATGTACCCAAACCTACTGCAATGTTTTTTTTCCTTTGAGTGAATACTATTTTCCCCTTTTTGCTCATCTTTTTCATCTCAGTGCCGCTGATCCCTTCCAAACTCTTTGAAGCCATTAATATGCAGAGGCTTCAGCAACAGATGCATGGCATAGCTCATCCTAGGTTGGTTCCCTGATAATGACAATGGTGGAACACACCTGCGCAGCGAGCATCAGTATTGCCTCTTACAGTATTCACCAAAAACGAATGTAAGATTTTTACAGTGAAATTAATATATTCTTTATTGAGGCTTATTAGACATGAGAAAAAAAGCTACACAGAACATAACAGAACACAGTGTGACTCACATTAATGTAAAGAGACAATGGGGTTGATTTACTAAAGGCAAATCCACTTTGCACTAAAAGTGCACTGAAAGTGCACTTGGAAGTACACTTGTAAGTGCAGTCGCTGTAGATCTGAGGGGAAGCTCTGAAATGAGGTGAAGCTTTGCTGATTTTATCATCCAATCATGTTCAAGCTAAAATGCTGTTTATTATTTTCCTTGCATGTCCCCCTTGGATCTACAGCGACTTTACTTCCAAGTGCACTTGCAGTGCACTTGTAGTGCAAAGTGGATTTGCCTTTAGTAAATAACCCCCAATGAGACTGAAGAGTGCATATTTTATTGGACAATAATGATACAGAGAAGTAATTGAACAGAGCCAGACATAAGTGTTCTGTATATGACATAAAAAGCAGTTGGCATTTTCCCTTCAATTGGACCACTTACTCGATTCCATATTTAGGTATAAAACTAACAAGTAACCCCACACATCTTTTCCAAACGAATCCACACATCTCCATCCCCTGGCAGTAAATAACCTATTATGGACTCTGGGATAAATTATGTGAGCCGTATAAGTTAAAACCCCCACATTCTCCATAACTCTCCTTTTTCAACCACCCAAATTTCTGCCCTGCCTTCACTGATCCCACTTCCTTCCAAGCCTGGACCCAATCTGGACTGCGACGCATACATGACCTCGTTACCAGCAACTCCATGCAAACTTTCACTGCAAGCACAAACACAACTCCCCTCCAAAGAGTGCTTTCGATACCTTTAGATTGCCCATTTTACCCAGAAAATCATAGGCACGCATACGTCACTAGATAGCCTATATTTAAATGAAGGCATTTGTGACTCAGACCCACATGCCCCAGGTATCATTTCCCGCCTTTATAGCCACCTGGTTTACTATATCAATCTGTTGCCTCACTCTCATCCCATGAAGTAATGCTTTCAATGTCTATTTACTATTACAGTAGAGTCTCGCTTTTCTTGGCTAGTTCAATTCTGAATTAACCAATGCTAAGTCGATTGTGTAACCTTATATAACTCTGGATCCCCAAAACAACCACATTTTTCTCAGTATTTTGTTACTGATACACCTTTGTAATGTATGACTATCTTTTATTACCTCCAACTGAATGTATGTTATTGTTCGTGATTGCTGCCAAAAAAGCTCTTATGCTCTGATAAGACTGCTGTCAGCAGTGCTTAGGCGGAAGTAACCTTTTTGGGCGATCTTTGCGAGGGCTACGCTGCTTCCTGGGGCCTGCATTGTATCGGGTGGTCTCCATTGGGGTTAGCTCTTGAGAGATGTGGAGATATGATGTTTTAAGGTATGTGACCGCTTCTTTAGGATGGGAAAATGACTTGGTCCCCCTGAATGGTCGGTGAGATGAAGGACAGCCGGGTATGCCAAAGTAAACTTGATCCCTTTAAGATGTAAAGCCGAGCATATGTGTTGAAAGGCTTTTCTCCTGCAGGACACTTCTTGTGAGTAGTCCGTGAAGATTAACAGCTTGTGGCCATCCAGTTGGAAGGAGTTGGCATTATGGAATGATTTCAATATGGCCACGCTATCTGAATAGTTCAGATATCGCACAATGATAGGGCAAGGAGAGTGCCAGTGATTAGAGGGAGCTTCTACTCAGTGTACCCTTTCTACTATGCAGGGTGCAGTAATCCCAAGGGCTTCAGGGATGCAGGTGGTGCATAGGTCTGTCAAAAATCCAGAGTAAGTCTCAGGGAGGCCAATGATCCTTAAATTGTTTTGGGGTGAACGATTTACCAAATCATCTAGTTTTTCCAGGATGTAATGCTCGGTTTGAGAGGTCTATTGTTGTCAGTTGTGGGTATGGAGACCGAGATGCTAAGAGGGCACCCCTTGTAGCTAAGCGCAGCATGCCCCTGGAGTTGGGAACAGGGAGTGCAGTGCTCAAAGAAGAACGGTTGCCAGGTGCTTGCTTGTAGTCAGATGAGCTGATCACCGAGGGATGACTGTAGCAGGCTGGTAGAAATAGCTGTACTTGCGGTGTTTGGTAAGGAAAGAAACCAGGAGCCAGGCCAAAGGTCATGCAGGGTAAGTCCATCCAGAAGCATAAACAGGGGCAAGGTGAAGTCATACACAGGAGACTGGAACAGCAGAGTAGAAGGGCCAAGCCAGGGTTATACACAGGAGACAGGAACAGAAGCAAAGTCCAGATGCAAGCCAGAGGTCAAGCCGGGATATCAGAGAGCAAGGTCAAGGCCGGTCAGTAACGGGTAGTCCACAGATCAGGATACAGAATCACAGGGAACACAGAGAAGCTGAGATAATCCAGCAAAGTTCTGTCTTTAGTGTCTAGTTTAAATAGGGCAGTTGGAGCCAGTGTCCCTCGTGCCACTTGTGCACTGCCGTGCACTTGTCATATTGCGTATGCACATGCGCCAATCCGCGGCACGCGCTCCCCCATGCACCTGGACTCTCTGTGGATGCCCATGTTGGATTTGGGCGACATTGCCAGACCTGCGACGGCCATGTCCCTGACAATTGTGCAGCAGCCTGGGAGCTCTGGGCCTCCTCTTCCAGATCAGATATGCACTGCTCTGCCTCTGTTAGCCTACCTGCCTGCTCCCTGAACTCCCTCCAAAGCTGATCAATGCCTGCATTCACTGCTCTGTCCACTGCTGCAGTAATTGTGGGGGATAGCCTGTGCTATCTTGCCATACTGTTCTTCCAGGGGAGCAGGGGTCAGGAGAACAGGCTGGGCTGGGCTGAGTGCAATGCTGTTCCTATGTTTGTGCTGTCAGCCATCTTGGGTTGCTGAGCCCTGCGTGAGGGAGTGTTGGGGACCACGGCTTGTGCACGACTTGAGCCGCCGGCCTTTAAGTGCAGCTCCATCCACTGGGTACTAGGAGACAAGCGGGGAGTAGGAGAAGACCCGGGATCTGTACCTGTGTGATGGGGGCTGATTTTATAGAAGTGCTCCCGGTACATGTGGCACCAGAACCAGAAGTTTTTCATATCTCTTATAGTCCCCTAGTACTATCAATCCCACTACATAATTCACTGGGTCCAGCCTGTATATTACCGTATTTATCGGCATATAACACGCACTTTTTTCCCCTGAAAATCAGGGGAAAATCGTGGGTGCATGTTATAGGCCGATCCCCGCCGATTTCTGTGCCATCGGAGCGATCGCGGCAATTGCCGCGGTCGCCGCCGACATACACAGCCGTGGGTAGATTCAAAAATGGCGCCGAGACTGCAGGAAGCCGAGATACACATACTCGAGTGTTCTCGGCTTTTTCCGGCGCCGCCGTCACGCCCAGTCCCGCCCCTGGACCTGTGTTATGTCCATCATAGGGCGGGACTGGGCGTGACTGTGAGCGGCGCCGAAAAAAGCCGAGAACACTCGGGTATGTGTATCTTGGCTCTTGTCGGATCCGAGATACACATACCCAAGTGTTCTCGGCTTTTTTCGGCGCCGCTCACAGTCACGCCCAGTCCCGCCCTATGATGGACATAACACAGGTCCAGGGGCGGGACTGGGCGTGACGGCGGCGCCGGAAAAAGCCGAGAACACTCGAGTATGTGTATCTCGGCTCCCTGCAGTCTCGGCGCCATTTTTTGAATCTACACCAAGTGCACAAAGCTGCACTGACATGGCTGGCCTCGGGCAGACCTGCACTAACGAAGCTACACTGGGGCAAGGCTGCACTGGGGCAAGGCTGCACTGGGGCAAAGCTGCACTGGGGCAAAGCTGCACTGGGGCAAAGCTGCACTGGGGCAAGGCTGCACTGAGGCAAGGCTGCACTGGGGCAAAGCTGCACTGACAAGGCTGCACTGGGGCAAAGCTGCACTGACAAGGCTGCACTGGGGCAAAGCTGCACTGACAAGGCTGCACTGGGGCAAAGCTGCACTGACAAGGCTGCACTGGGGCAAAGCTGCACTGACAAGGCTGCACTGGGGCAAAGCTGCACTGACAAGGCTGCACTGGGACAAAGCTGCACTGACAAGACTGCACTGGGGCAAGGCTGCACTGACACTGAAAAGGCTGCAGATGGACAGATAAGGCTGCATTGATGGGCATTTTAATGTAAGGTTTTTTTCCTAAAACTTCCCTCCTAAAAAATTTTTTTCCTTAAAATTCTCTCCTAAACTTGGGGTGCGTGTTATACGCCGGCGCGTGTTATACGCCGATAAATACGGTAAGTGACAAGATATCTAACTGAATGCAAATTCTGAGATCATAAATCAAAGTACATTACATAGGTGCCATACCTTATGGCATGCTGTTATAGGTCTGCACCAGTGTATAAGAAGGAAAATAGGGCAATCACTAAAGGTGAATTAGGCTACTTTCACACTGCAGTGCCCAGGCATCGCCCGGCTATTAGCACTTAAGCGCCGCTTGTTATTGCGGTGCTTTTTGGCCTCTAGCGAGGTTCTTTTAGCACCAAAGAAGGGGTTAAAAGCTCCCTTGTTGCGGCGATTCCAAAGCGCTTTTTGACCCAGTGTAAAAAGTCACACTTTTATGAATAGGAGGCGGGTTTCAGGCGTTATTTAGAGGCTATTTCTAGCGCTAAAACCTGAAAACCGCCTTATTGTGAAGCTGGCCTTAGGAGTCTGGAAAATCCAAATATAATGGATAACTGTAATGAAATGCAAATGAAAGTTGATTCTTAAAGCTTAACTAATGAAAAACAGATACAGTAAATACATTCTTGAAATGCATATAAGCATTCTGCCTTACCTGCCAAATGATATATAAATCTCTTTGTTCAGCTGTGCGATCTGGCCAATCCTAAAAGACAATGTAATCCTTTATTTATTAAGCTATAAAAACATTCTTATCTATAATAATTATTCTTTTAAGAAATGAGGGCTTATGCCCCGTACACACGGTCGGATTTTCCGATGGAAAATGTCCAATCGGAGCGTGTTGTCGGAAATTCCGACCGTGTGTAGGCTCCATCGGACATTTTCCATCGGATTTTCCGACACACAAAGTTGGAGAGCAGGAGATAAAATTTTCCGACAACGGATTTTGTTGTCGGAAATTCCGATCGTGTGTACACAAATCCGACGGACAAAGTGCCACGCATGCTCAGAATAAATAAAGAGATGAAAGCTATTGGCCACTGCCCCGTTTATAGTCCCGACCTACGTGTTTTACGTCACCGCGTTCAGAATGATCAGATTTTCCGACAACTTTGTGTGACCGTGTATATGCAAGACAAGTTTGAGCCAACATCCATCGGAAAAAATCCTAGGATTTTGTTGTCGGAATGTCCGAACAAAGTCCGACCGTGTGTACGGGGCATTAGAAATAATGACTGCTTTAGCTTATTGAATTGACCAAGGTCCATGGCCTGCAGTGCAGTTAAATTGTATTTAAAGACATATTTTTTTGTTAATTTTGGATGGAGTTCTGAGGGTTTAAAACCCATATCAGGTTATTATTGCTGTCTGTGTCCCTGTTGAGAGATTCATTCTCTTTATTCAGATAAACCCTGCCACTGGGACAGCAAGAGAGAACATCTAATATGTTGCTATTAGAACAAGAATAGAAAATAAATCTTGGGGATGGACACTTGTTCCATTGATAGCTGTCTAAAATGGGGTTTACCCCACTATGGACAGGTTTCCTTTTACTTCCTGTTATGTTTACATGACACAAAGTGAAGCGAAATCTCTCAAATGGGACACAAAGGGCATAAACGCTTGGTAGAATTTCAAACCATTCCCTACTCTATGTAAAAGTAATACAATAAAAATTGGGGTTTAGATACACTTTAATAAAAAAAGAGCTTGGTTGACCCTCAAACCTGCTGACTGGGCAATGATGAAGCGCTGCAGCCCACTAATGAGATCATCCCTGTGCTCTTCCCTTGTTTAAGCATGTTCACACAATGTTTGGCAATGTTGTGCACTGCAAAGGAGCCCTGAGTGATTACCCTCCCATTCCTGTTTGATCCCTGCTATACAGGGAATTACATAATCCTAAAATAATAAATACAATATTTAAAGATGAACTTCAAGCTGATATAAATGACACTAATTCTGTTTTTTTTTAATGCAGTGTAAGTACCTGCATTTAATTTGGCATAACCGTCATGCAGTTAACTGTACAGCAGAACTCAGGTTGCAAATGGGGGAAGCAGCACAAACTTGATCAGTTTTGCTGCAGTGCTCGTGTGCTAATAAGGGGCATGGTGATAGGAGGAGAGAACAGCAGGACAGATAAGCTAGTCAGCCTGCTACTTCTTTTACTACCTAGTCACAGTCTTGAGAAGGTATAAGGCCTGTAAGTGTTACATAATTGCAGCAGAAAAAAAAAACATTTCAAACCCTAATTATGCACTTCAGCTGTTGGCCTGGAGTTGAGGTTTACATACGTTTTAATGGTTACATAACCAATTTTTTTTTGTTTTCTCTTTGCCTAAAGTTCAGCTGTAATAATACACGTAATTGTGTGACAATTACTGTACATACTGTATGTGGTCACCCTCTGTATTTTATGTATCTCTATAGCACAGCAGGGTTGGGTTAATTGCAAGACTAAAATAACTTTACAGATCATTGGAAGATAACCAATGTTACAATACAGCACCGGATTACATTTTCTATTTATTTGTATTGCTTGCCCTTGGCCTTTAAGATGAATTTTGATACTACTTTCTCTAGCTCCTCTTTTAGAACATTTTTCATTGTCACCGTATTCTTCACCTAAGCTTGGATGTCCCTCTGTGCTGCGACCATGAGCGTAGTCTGTCCTTTTTTGTTCTCATTCAGACCGATCTCTAGCTTTATGTCAGTTCAGAAGTTCACTTTTTTCAGTTTTGTCATATTTCTCTTTATGATCCAAGGTTGGGCCAACACAGAATAAGTGACATTTTGACACCAATTGAATTACTGTACAACTATACTGAGAAAAATAAAACAGACACAACTTCCTAAGACTATACTATACTTAGGAACATACTATAACTTCCTCTATTTTTGGTCCAATATGAATATTTTCGCTTAAAGGGAATGTATAGTATTTTTTTTTTTTACTTTCTTTTTTATGTGCAGCATATACTCATTTTTCCTTGCTTCTGCATCATTCCAGTTGACCGGCAGAGGTTAAGTGGAATATCAGGAACTACCTGGTATGCGTGAGCATGGGACTTGCTTCTCCTATAGCTGGGAAAAGAGGTCTTAGCCCTGTGTGAGTTCTGACAAACTAGTTTAGAGATTGCACAGAGCCTTCTTTTTCCTTATCTCTTGGCGGTTGTAAAGAAGATCAAGGAAATTGAGTATGTACCAGTTTTAAGTGAATTTTTTACTTTGTTCTGCATAAGAAATCATCACTAATAAAGTAATATATACAGTATCTTATAAAAGTGAGTACACCCCTCACATTTTTGTAAATATTTTATTATATCTTTTCATGTGACGACACTGAAGAAATGAAATGTTGCTACAATGTAAAGTAGTGAGTGTACAGCTTGTATAACAGTGTACATTTGCTGTCCCTCAAAATAACTCAACACATAGCCATTAATGTCTAAACCACTGGCAACAAAAGTGAAAATGTCCAACTTGGGCCCAGTTAGCCATTTTCCCTCCCTGGTGCCATGTGACTCGTTAGTGTTACAAGGTCTCAGGTGTGAATGAGGAGCAGGTGTGTTAAATTTGGTGTTATCTCTCTCACTTTCTCATATTGGTCACTGGAGATTCAACATGGCACCTCATGGCAAAGAACTCTCTGAGGATCTGACAAAAAGAATTGTGGCTCTACATAAAGATGGCCTAGGCTAGAAGAAGATTACCAAGACCCTGAAACTGAGCTGCAGCACAGTGGCCAAGACTATACAGCCGTTTAACAGGACAGGTTCCACTCAGAACAGGCCTCATCATGGTCGACCAAAGGAGATGAGTGCACGTGCTCAGCGTCATATCCAGAGGTTGTCTTTGGGAAATAGACATATGAGTGCTGCCAGTATTGCTGCAGAGGTTGAAGGGGTGGGGGGGTCAGGCTGTCAGTGCTCAGACCATACGCTGCACACTGCATCAAATTGGTCTGCATGGCTGTCATCCCAGAAGGAAGCCTCTTCTACGGATGATGCACAAGAAAGCCCGCAAACGGTTTGCTGAAGACAAGCATACTAAGGACATGGATTAATAGAACCATGTCCTGTGGTTTGATGAGACAAAGATAAACTTTTTTGGTTCAGATGGTGTCAAGCGTGTGTGGCGGCAACCAGATGAGGAGTAAAAAGACAAGTGTGTCTTGCCTACAGTCAAGCATGGTGTTGGGAGTGTCATGGTCTGGGGCTGCATGAGTGCTGCCAGCACTGGGGAGCTACAGTTCATTGAGGGAACCATGAATGTCAAAATGTACTGTGACATACTGAAGCAGAGCATGATCCCCTCCTTTCAGAGACTGGGCCGCAGGGCAGTATTCCAACATAACGACATCAAATACACCTTCAAGACAACCACTGACTTGCTAAAGAAGCTCAGGGTAAAGGTGATGGACTAGCCAAGCATGTCTCCAGACCTAAACCCTATTGAGCATCTGTGGGGCATCCTCAAATATAAGGTGGAGGAGCACAAGATCTCTAACATCCACCAGCTCTGTAATGTCATCATGGAGGAGTGGAAGAGGACTTCAGTGGCACCTAGGGATGAGCTTCAAGTACGAGTCGAACCCATGTTCGACTTAAACATCGCATATTCGACTGTTCATCGAATTGCAAACGATATGGGCCGTTCTCACCAAATTCGAGTGGCGCGTCACGGCCCATAATTCACTGCGGCATCGCAGTGCATTGCTGGCTGATGTTTGGCCAAGCATGCACTATGACCCGCATGCTTGGCCAATCACAGCACCGTCTGTACAGAGAGCTCTAATTGGCCAAAGCCAGGGTGGCTTTGGCCAATTATGGCTCAGGTGGTTTAGTATATGCCCCACACTATGTAAGGCCGTCTGCACGTCTGCCCTGTGTAGTGTGTTGTGGCGTTGAGAGAGAGAAGATATAGAGAGAGAGAGAGACAGTGTCATATGATTTAAGTTAGAGTAGGCAGGCGAGTCAGTTAGCTGCACTTACAGTGTATTGTTTATATATATATATATATATATATATATATATATATATATATATATATACAAAATGTATTCAGTTTAGCTAGATCCATTCCTGTTATTCTCTTCCTACTGACAGGCAGGCAGGTGTTTTTACAGTATTTACAGCTACCTGAAGAAAATTGCTGGTGTTCTTCTGATCCTATTAGTCCTATTAGCTACAGTATTTTTGTACAGTTAGTGTAGTGCGTCCTCTGCACAGTGTGCACCTAAAGCTACCTGAAGAAAATTGGTGGTGTTCTTCTGATCCTATTAGTACCGCAGGCAGCTGCAGTATTTACAAGTTAGTGTAGTGCGTCCTCTGCACATTGTGCACCTAAAGCTACCAGAAGAAAATTGGTGGTGTTTTTCTGATCCTATTAGTACCGCAGACAGCTGTAGTATTTACAAGTTAGTATAGTGCGTCCTCTGCACAGTGTGCACCTAAAGCTACCTGAAGACAATTGCTGTTGTTCTGCTCCTATTAATACCACAGGCAGGCAGCTACAGTATTTACAGTTAGTGTACTGTGTCCAAAGCACCTAAAGCTACCTGAAGAAAATTGGTGGTGTTCTTCTGATCCTATTAGTTCCACAGTCAGGCAGTTGATTCTGCTAGCTGCAGTATCAGTATATATATACATCCCAGCTTTGTGCAGCTACATCTCACTGCAGGCCATTAGTATGTCTGGAAGGCCAACAAGGAGAGACAGACAGTCACAAGCCAATAAAAGAGGGCAAGCAGGCTCTGTGTCTAGAGGCAACAGTGCTGGTCATGGAGACGGTGCATCCTCATCAGCACGTGGCCGTGGGACATGCTTGTCCTTTTTTTCAGCAGCTGGCCGCGTTGAGCCGCAACATGCGGAAGACTTGGTAGAGTGGATGACCAAGCCATCCTCACCCTTCTCATCCTCTCTCACCCAGGCTCAGGGTACTTTGTCTGGCAAAGCAGCTGCCAACGCGGCCTCTTCCCTCGGCTCAATGGCATCAGTCACTCCTTCCCTAGCCCAACCACATCCTCCTGAGGAGTCCCCCGAACTGTTTGACCACAGTGTTGGGTACATGCTCCAGGAGGATACCCAGCGTTTTGACCGCTCAGATGATGGTACCCAGCTAGAGGAAGGCAGTAACGTGAGTCCAGAGAGAGGGGGTGCCCAAGAAGGACAGCAAGCTGGCAGTCATGTTCCCCTAGCTGCAGCATACTACCAGCTTTGCTCCAGTGATGAGGAGGGGGGGTGATGAGGTCACTGACTCCACGTGGGTGCCTGATAGGAGAGAGGAGGAGGCACATCTCCAATGAGGCAGGATACCCTCTAGGGGCCAGCTTAAGGGCAGCACACGACTGCATCACAATGCAGAGCTCCGCATGTACAGGGCGCTGCTGTCTCTGTGCATTATTCCAAAAGTTCTTTGGTGTGGGCCTTTTTTGAGATGAGTGCATAAGATCCCACCGCTGCTATTTTCAACATATGTCTCAAGCGTATCTCGCGTGGCCAAAACATCACCCGCTTGGGCACCACATGCTTGACCAGACATATGTCGACCTTTCTGCAGTTCATTGGCAAGCGTACCTAAAAGACCCACACCAAAGAACAAAGCGGACCTCTCCTTGCTCCTCATCAGCTGGGATCTCCAACCCCACTATACCTTCAGTCCTCTCTGAAACCTGCACTGAGAGGAATGACGGTGTAGAATTAGGTGTGTCACAGCCAAGTACTTGCGGGCAATGTGCTATCGGTACACCAACGTCAGATTGTACCAGGCAAATTTCCCTGCCCCAGGTGCTGCACCGCCGAAAGAAGTTCGCTCCCAGCCATCCACATGCCCAGCGGTTGAATGCTAGCTTGACTAAATTGCTAGCACTTCAACTGCTGCCTTTTCAGTTGGTAGACTCTTCCCCCTTCCATGAGTTTGTGGAATGTGCGGTTCCTTAGTGGCAGGTACCCAAACGCCACTTTTTCTCACAGAAGGCGATTCTGGCTCTCTACCAGCATGTGGAAGGCAATTTCTTGGCCTCGTTGGACAGGGCAGTCAGCGGTAAGGTGCATATTACCGCTGACTCATGGTCCAGCAGGCATGGACAGGGATATTACCTATCTTTCACCACACACTGGGTGACTCTGCTGGCAGCTGGGAAGGATGCAGGACAGGGTGCAGTAGTGTTGGAGGTTGTTCTGCCTCCACGCCTCCAAAATTCTACTGGTGGTGATTCTGCCACATCTCTTTCCTCCACCCCCTCCTCTTCTTCTTCCTTCATGGCCTCTTCTTGTGCTGATTTGTCCTCAGAACCAGCGGTGCTCCGTAGGCATTCAAGGGGCTACGCAAGTACGCAGGCAAAAAGATGCCATGAGGTCCTTGAGCTGGTGTGCTTGGGGGCCAGGAGCCACACTGGGGCTGAGATTCTGTCAGCTCTGCAGGGGCAGGTTCAGAGGTGGTTGACGCCACGCCAGCTAAAGGCAGGTATGGTGGTTTGCGACAATGGCACCAACCTCCTCTCTGCCCTCCGACAGGGACAACTGACCCATGTGCCCTGTTTGGCTGACGTCCTTAACTTGGTGGTGCAGCGGTTCTTGGGCAGGTACCCGGGCTTACAGGATGTCCTGAGGAAGGCCAGGAAAGTCTGTGTGCATTTCACAGGTCATATAATGCCAGTGCCCGGCTGGCTGACCTCCAAAAGGAATTTAACCTGCCCAGGAACCGCCTAATCTGTGACATGCCCACCAGGTGGAACTCAATGTTGGCCATGCTGCAGCGGCTGCACACGCAGCAGAGGGCCATCAATGAGTACCTATGTGACTATGGCACCAGGACAGGGTCAGGGGAGCTTGGTTTTTTCCCCACGCCAGTGGGCTATGATCAGGGATGCATGCACTGTCCTGCCACCATTTGAGGAGGCCACGAAGATGGTGAGCAGTGACAGTGCATGCATCAGTGACACTGTCCCTCTTGTCCACCTGTTGGAGCACACGCTGCGTGGAATAATGGAGAGGGCACTTGAGGCAGAACAGAGGGAGGAAGAGGAGGACTTCCTTACCTCTCAAGGCCCCCTTTATCCAGACAGTGTTCCTGCGTGCTCGCTGATCACACAGGAAGAGGAGGAGGATTATGTCAGCATGGAGGTGGAGCCTGGCACTCAGCATCAGCAGCAGTCTTCAAGGGATCATTTACAGTCCGAAGAAACCCATGGACTTGTACGTGGCTGGGAGGAGGTGGCTGTGGATCATGTCGTCCTTAGTGACCCAGAGGACTCTGGACCAAATGCCTCAGCAAACCTACACTGCATGGCCTCCCTGATCCTGCAAAGCCTGCAGAAGGATCCTCGTATTCGTGGTAGCAAGGGGAGGGATGATTACTGGCTGGCAACCCTCCTTGATCCACGTTACAAGGGTAAGGTTACGACCTTATCTTGCCGTCGCAGAGGGAACAGAGGATGAAACATCTTCGTGAGGCCTTGCAGAAAGGTTTGTGCAACGCGTTTCCAGAGCCTGGGAGGTTACAATTTCCTGGTCCTCCTGGACAACGTGTTGCTGAGGCTTCAGTCAGTCACAGAAGGAGTGGCGGAGAAGGTGGCCATCTGACTGATGCGTTCAGAAAATTTTTTAATCCGCAGCTCCAAGGTCTGATCGGTTCCAGCAACCATCGCCAGCGTCTGATTCACATGGTGCAGGATTACCTAGTGGCAAGATCAGACTTGGACACCTTTCCCACCAAAAATCCTCTGGGTTACTGGGTCTTGAGGATGGATCACTGGCCAGAGCTTGCACAGTATGCAATTGAGCTACTGGCCTGTCCTGCATCCAGCGTTCTTTCGGAACGTACATTCAGTGCTGCTGGAGGCTTTGTAACCAATCACAGGCTGCACCTGTCCACCGAATCAGTCGATCGGCTGACCTTCATAAAAATGAATCAGTCTTGGATCACCAGCTACCAAGCACCTAATGCTGATGTAACCGATTTATTTTTTTTCAATGTGAGATCCCTTCAAGACTGCCTATGCTGATGCTGAGTGAGTATTCTGTTATGCTGAGTCACAATCCTCTTCCTCCTCAATTTTAATGCTGATAGCTTGTAAGAACATTTTTGGTTCTGGACACCGCCACCAGTGGCCAAGGCCCAATTTTTCTGCCCCTGTTTAACAGGGGCATGTAATTACAATTTTTGATGCAATACTTTGCAGCAGGGCTCATTCCTGCGCTCCAGCTATAGTATCTGTGAGGGGTTGCAGTGTTGTGGCACCAGCACCAGTGCCCAAGGCCCAATTTTTCAGCCCCTGTTTAACCACTTCAGCCCCGGAAGGATTTACCCCCTTCCTGACCAGGGCACTTTTTACAATTTGGCACTGAGTCATTTTAACTGCTAATTGCGCGGTCATGCAATGCTGTACCCAAACGAAATTTGCGTACTTTTCTTCCCACAAATAGCGCTTTCTTTTGATGGTATTTGATCACCTCTGCGATTTTTATTTTTTAAATAAAAAATATAAACGGAAAAAGACTGAAAATTTTGAAAAAAATGATATTTTCTACTTTTTGTTATAAAAAAATCCAATAAACTCAATTTTAGTCATACATTTAGGCCAAAATGTATTCGGCCACATGTCTTTGGTAAAAAAAATGTCAATAAGCGTATATTTATTGGTTTGCGCAAAAGTTATAGTGTCTACAAACTAGGGTACATTTTCTTGAATTTACACAACTTTTAATTTATGACTGCCTATGTCCTTTCTTGAGGTGCTAAAATGGCAGGGCAGTACAAGACCCCCCAAATGACCCCATTTTGGAAAGTAGTCACTCCAAGGAAATTGCTGAGAGGCATGTTGAGCCCATTGAATATTAATTTTTTTTGTCCCACGTGATTAAATAATGACAACAAAAAAAAATTACAAAAAGTTGTCACTAAATGATATATTGCTCACACAGGCCATGGGCATATGTGGAATTGCACCCCAAAATACATTTAGCTGCTTCTCCTGAGTATGGGGATACCACATGTGTGGGACTTTTTGGGAGCCTTCCCGCATACGGGGCCCGGAAAACCAACCACCGCCTTCAGGATTTCTAAGAGCGTAAATTTTTTATTTCACTCCTCACTGCCTATCACAGTTTTGAAGGCCATAAAATGCCAAGATGGCACAAAACCCCCCCAAATGACCCCAAGCTATTTGCTGAGAGGAATGTTGAGTCCATGGAACATTTTATATTTTGACACAAGTTGCGGGAAAATTACAAATGTTTTTTTTTTGCACAAAGTTGTCACTAAATGATATATTGCTCAAACATGCCATGGGCATATGTGGAATTACACCCCAAATACATTCTGCTGCTTCTCCTGAGTACAGGGATACCACATGTGAGGGACATTTTGGTAGCCTAGCCGCGTACGGGGCCCCAAAACCAAGCACCGCCTTCAAGATTTCTAAGGGCGTAAGAAATCACTACCTATCACAGTTTTGAATGCCATAAAATGCCAAGATGGCACAACCCCCCCCAAATGACCACATTTTGGAAAGTAGACACCCCAAGCTATTTGCTGAGAGGCATGTTGAGTCCATGGAATATTTTATATTTTGACACAAGTTGCGGGAAAGTGACAAATGTTTTTTTGTTTTTTTTGCACAAAGTTGTCACTAAATGATATATTGCTCAAACATGCCATGGGCATATGTGGAATTACACCCCAAAATACATTCTGCTGCTTCTCCTGAGTATGAGGATACCACATGTGTGGGACTTTTTGGGAGCCTAGCTGCATACGGGGCCCCGACACCCAATCACCACCTTCAGGATTTCTAAGGGCGTACATTTTTGATTCACTCCTCACTACCTATCACAGTTTCGAAGGCCATAAAATGCCAAGATAGCACAACCCCCCCCCCAAATGACCCCATTTTGGAAAGTAGACACCCCAAGCTATTTGCTGAGAGGCATGGGGAGTATTTTGCAGCTCTCATTTGTTTTTGAAAATAAAGAAAGACAAGAAAAAATTTTTTTTCTTTTTTCAATTTTCAAAACTTTGTGACAAAAAGTGAGGTCTGCAAAATACTCACTATACCTCTCAACAAATAGCTTGGGGTGTCTACTTTCCAAAATAGGGTCATTTGGGGGGGGGGGGTTGTGCCACCTGGGCATTCCATGGCCTCCAAAACTGTGATAGGCAGTGAAGAGTGAAATAAAAAATGTACGCCCTGTTTTCGGGGTCCCGTACGCGGCTAGGCTCCCAAAAAGTCTCACACATGTCATATCCCCATACTCAGGAGAAGCAACAGAATGTATTTTGGGGTGAATTTTCACATATTCCCATGGCATGTTTGAGCAATATATCATTTAGTGACAACTTTGTGCAAAAAAAAAAAAAAATTGCCTTTCTCCTGCAACTTGTGTTACAATATAAAATATTCCATGGACTCGACATGCCTCTCAGCAAATAGCTTGGGGTGTCTACTTTCCAAAATAGGGTCATTTGGGGGGGTTTGAACTGTCCTGGCATTTTATGCACAACATTTAGAAGCTTATGTCACATATCACCCACTCTTCTTTTTTTTAACAATATGTTTATTGAGTTTTCCACAGGGTATCAGTACAGACAGTTGATGTAATAGCAAAGTTACATGGATTAGTACATGGTGCAATAACCAGTGTTGTTTTGTAACAAGTGCATATAGCGAGTACCTAGTGAGTAAGGTTGAAGTTCGATGAGTGGAGGCACCATCTCCAATCCCCGCCACCCCATCTGGGTTCTTACTGTGCCATGAGACTAGAGGTAGCGCCACCAATCATCTACCTGCCAAAGCTGGGTAACTTGTAAAACTATTAACATTCTAGATACAAAAGCTTAAAAAGAAAAAGAAAAGAAAAAAAGGAACAAAAACCAAAAAAAATAACTGTAGAGCAAAGGTAACTTGCGAGCCTACTTGTTATGAGTGTAGGACATGAGTGCATGTCCCACGCTAAGTAGTAACTGAGAGAAGTTCTCCCAGGGCGGAGCATGGCCAGGGGGTTCCTACTTTCTGTGCATGTTAGATATGCGAGGTTGTGGCAGACTACGGGGGTAGAGATGAAGAATCTGAGATATGTTGCGACGTAAAAGAAGAAAGCAATCAGGGTAATGTTGTACTCCTCAGGTCAGTGATCCAGGGTTCCCAGTTGAGACGAAATGTTGCGGTATACATGTTGGCCTTAGCAAAGGAGAATTCCATTAGGAAATGGTTTTTTAGTAGAGTGATGAGTTCCGATCCAGAGGGGGCTTGTGAGGCTTTCCATTTTTTCGTTAGAGCTAAACGGGCTGCGATGAGTATATGTGTCACCAGGACTCTGATATTTTTGGGCCAGTTGGGGATGTTGATATCACCCACTCTTCTAACCACTTGAAGACAAAGCCCTTTCTGACACTTTTTGTTTACATGAAAAATTTTTTTTTTTTTGCAAGCTAATTACTTTTAACCCCCAAACATTATATATTTTTTTAAAGCAAATACCCTACAGATTAAAATGGTGGGTGTTTAATTTTTTTTTCACACAGTATTTGCGCAGCAATTTTTCAAACGCATTTTTTTGGGAAAAAACACACTTTTTTAAATTTTAATGCACTAAAACACACTATATTGCCCAAATGTTTGATGAAATAAAAAAAGATGATCTTAGGCCGAGTATATGGATACCAAACATGACATGCTTTAAAATTGCGCTACAAACGTGCAGTGGCGACAAACTAAATACATTTTTAAAAGCCTTTACAGGTTACCACTTTAGATTTACAAAAGAGGTCTACTGCTAAAATGACTGCCCTTGATCTGACCTTCGCGGTGATACCTCACATACATGGTGCAATTGCTGTTTACATTTGACGCCAGACGACGCTTGCGTTCGCCTTTACGCGAGAGCAGGGGGGGGCAGGGGTGCTTTTTTTTTCTTTCTTTTTTTTCTTTATTATTTTTTTTGCTTTTTTATCTTATTTTTTAAACTGTTCCTTTCATTTTTTTTTAAATAATTTTTATTGTTATCTCAGGGAATGTAAATATCCCCTATGATAGCAATAGGTAGTGACAGGTACTCTTTTTTGAAAAAATTTGGGTCTATTATTAGATATAAAATGCTTTCCCAATTTCCCAATGGTGCTGTTTACATCCAGCGAAATCTAAGTCATAAAATGTTCGTAGCTTCCGGTTTCTTAGGCCATAGAGATTGTTTGGAGCCACTCTGGTCTCTGATCAGCTCTATGGTCAGCTGGCTGAATCACCGGCTGCATTTTCAGGTTCCCTGTTGGGACAGGAGAGCCAGAGAAAAACATGGAAAATGGTGGGGGGGAGGCATTCCCTCCCACTGCTTGTAAAAGCAGTCTAGAGGCTAATTAGCCGCTAGGATTGCTTTTTACATGAAAGCCGACTGCTGGCTGAAAAGAATAATACCAAGATGATACCTAAACCTGCAGGCATCATTCTGGTATAACCACTCAAAGTCCAACAACATACCAGTACGTTGCTGGTCCTTGTTGAGCATATATTGTAAACTTTTTTTTCATGCAGCCTGTGGGCTGAACGAAAAAAATAAATTGATCGGTGGGTATGCCCACCAATAGAATACCTCCCTTCATCCACCCACTTCTAATGATGGGCATACATGCACCGTATATATATGCCGAAGCATGGGGGCATCCTCCCGCATCCTCCGTTAGGAGCAAGTCGCTCCTCCGCCCTCTGCTGCCCCCACGCTTCGGCATATATGCTGAAGTATGTAACTGTGGTGGTGAAATCACCTCCGACAGCGCTGGAGTCACGGCTTTATGTATTGTGGGAGTAAACGCTGTTGCTGTCAAGATAAATAAATCCGCGCTGCAACTGAATGGCGTACCTGCTAAGCAAATGATGGTTAACCATAAAACAAAGTAACATTACAGTATAACAGAAAGACTTACCATACCTGCAAAGCAAATACAAAAAAACATAGTAAAAAATAAAACATTTAACGCAACCTGTGCCTAAAATATATATATGCCGAAGCATGGGGGCATCCTCCCGCAAAAGGTAGGAGCAAATCGCTCCTCCACCCACTGCTGCCCCCACGCATCGGCATATATGCTGAAGTATGTAACTGTGGTGGTGAAATCACCTTCCGACAGTGCTGGAGTCACGGCTTTATGTATCGTGGGAGCAAACGCTGTTGCTGTCAAGATAAATAAATCCGCTCTGCAGATGAATGGCGTATCTGAAAACAAAAAAATATCTGAAAAGCAAACATGGTAAAACATAATAGCAATAAAACATTGCAGAATAGAATACAGTAAAAAAGAGCAGAACAATAGAGAGAGAATAGAGAGAGAGAGAAAACAATAAAACGACAACTATTTTTGGTTTTTTTATTATATATATATTTTTTGTGTTTTAATTTTTTAACTTTTTTTTTTTTTACACTTTTTTTTGTAACTATAACTTTTGTAACTGGTATCAGGTTTGGGTCTCTCAAAATGGGATGAGATCTTGGGAGACCCTGTGTCAGTGTGCCTAGTCTGTGCAGTGCTGTACCCTACGCTAATACTTAACTAGTGAATGGTAGCGTTCAAAACATTCACCAATGCAAAGACCAGGATTGTCAGGACAGGAAGGATAATAATACCGGGTGTCACACCTATATCCGCGCTTGCTGCAGACACAACATCTTCTTTGGGGGGCTCGTTGGGTAGGGGTACTCGGGAGGACATACAGAAAATGCCTCTCATGCAGCCGGCT
This sequence comes from Lithobates clamitans, assembly GCA_037952925.1. Taxonomy (NCBI): domain Eukaryota; kingdom Metazoa; phylum Chordata; class Amphibia; order Anura; family Ranidae; genus Lithobates; species Lithobates clamitans. The sequence continues at coordinate 1,900,191 of JBBGZY010000012.1, read as the reverse complement.
TACTGCATTTGGTTAGGGAAGGTGAGGGCTCTGACGATCTCTTCCTGGAATTTAAGGAAGGATCCTGTCCATCCTGAAGCTCTGTATAGCACATGAGCGTTCAGCAAAGCCAATTGAAATAAAAAAACAGACACTTTCTTTTACCAGCATCTGGCCTTACGGGCAATTAGGTACGGCACCAACAACTGGTCATTGAGGTCCACCCCTCCCATATTTTGGTTATATTCGTGGACACAGAGGGATTTCTCCACAACACCAGTTGCCGTAGTAATTTGGACCGTCGTATCTGCATGAAGGGAGGTAAGAACGAAAACATTCTTATTATCCCTCCACTTCATAGCGTGCAAGTTATTACAAGGGCATATGGTGAATTGGGTCAGTGGACCAATATGACCACAACTCACTCTTTTTAGTTATGCCCATGTTGAGGGATAGGCCCAGAAAGATCTTAAATTCGGAAACCGTAATTGGTTTCCAATCTCTGGCAAGAGGGGACTGGGGAAAAGTGGCGATGTGTTGAGCAGCGTACAAATTGCTTTGGTCCACAATAGATATATAGAGATCTTCGGTGAAAAACAGCGAATAAAAATCCAGTGATGTAAAGTCAACTGTTTCCACCTGAATGTCGGGTTGGCCAGTGAATGGGGGAAGTACGAGTGCTGCAGAAGTGATGGGTTCCCAATTCGGATTGACGAATGCAGCAGTTAGGGCACTATGGGCACGACGGGCCTGTGTTCGTCTTCTTGGTGGCAGCGGGACACTACTACACTACTTGAAATGGAGGAGACTGCAGAGTTCAGAAAAAAAGCGACAGGCTATTGAAATAGTGCAGCATGAGGGGGGAGATGGGCGGAGCCTAGCGGAGCAGACATGCATTGTTAGAGCTCCGCACCGCTGAGGAGAGAAGAGAAGGACAAAGCGGAGCCTGCAGGCTCAAAAGGTATCCATTTGAACCTTTTTGCCCCAGGGAACAAACTGTGAAAGTTTGGGCAGGAAATATGGTACTGGGAGGAAGCCGTGGCAGAAATAAAAATCACCTCACAAAGAGCTCACAGGCATTCACTGCAACTAAAGCAGCTCCAGTCACCTCACAATATACAGCATCAGGGCGCTCTCACAGACAGAAAATGTCACAGCAAGACTCTCCATTTGAGTCAGATACAGAACAAATCCTCTCACAAACTTCTCCACAAGCCTCCTCAGCATCCCCAGTAATATTATTACAATTTGAAAAGATGCTTCATAAGGCTTTAAAACAAACCTCAGACCAAATAACAAAAAGCCTAACCAAAGAAATAAGAGAGCTGGGAAACCGCACCGCAGCCTTAGAAATAAAAATGGATGAAATTGAAATTACAACCCAAGAAAATATAACAGAATTGGAACAATTAAAAGAAGAGAATTAAATACTTCAAACTAAGCTCGAAGATTAAGAAAATAGAGCCAGACGTTCAAACTTACGCATAAGGGGAATACCTGAAACTGTGACAGACCTGCAATCTACTATTACTGCTCTATTACAAGAACTAAAGCCAGATATCCCTATTGAACATTTAGAACTGGACAGAGTACACAGAGCCCTCACAGCCAAAAAGAAAGATGGACCCCCACGTGATATAATCACAAAATTTCATTATTACAGAACGAAAGAACAAATACTAATTACTGCAAGAGAAAAAAAGGAACTTAATTTTCAAGGACACAAGTATCAAATTTTTGCTGACCTATCCCAACTTACTATTACTAAAAGACGATCCATGAAACCCCAACTAATGGAACTGCAACGCCACAACATTATGTATCAATGGGGCTTCCCCTTTTCAGTCAGATTTAACTACCAAGGTACAATTTACAGAAGCAGATCAGCAGATGAACTACAACAAACCCTTTTAAAATGAAATCTGACAGAACCCACAAGCTGCAACTCTCCCACACGCAGAACAATGGCATCATCTTCACCTTCAGGCAGCACCCAGAAAATTTCAGAACAAAATGGGAATCATCATTCTCACAAAAGAGGCCGTTATGCCACATCATCCATGGACCAAGAAGATTCAATGGACTGACATCCTAATAATTCCTGATATCTCTTCATTTATTATACTAAGAGATGGTTCTCTATAAAAAACCTGTATTTATAACTGAATGTAACTGCATTCTGATAGTCACACACTGTGTGGGATCATGTTACATTCCAGTTATATTTCTTATTACTTATGATTCATATAGCCTTAGAATATATAAGTGAAATAAGGAAATTCTTGTTCAGTTATATATTTTCAGGTAATAACAATAGATTTATTAAATAAATGGAAGAGGAAGGAAAGGGATTTTTACGGTGCAATTTATTCAAATATAGAAAAGAAGGCTATATGTTTTTTTCTCTTTTGTTAAAAAACAGTTTTATTGTTTACATTAAAAATAGACACATATGTCAATAATTTGTGACAATACAATTAAAACAGCATGGTCAATAATGGAGAGTAACATATAGGATATACGCTACAAATTCACAGATAGTCGTTATTGCATACTAGCCCGACATGTTTCGCATTAGTCGCTTTATCAAGGGGTATGCAACTGAGTAGCGAGTCATCCAATATTTTTAAATATTCTACAAAAGAAAAAAAGAGTTTTACATATAGGAAAAATATTTTGCAATAATAATACAACATAAAATGAAGAATGTGTTGTCACTCTGAAGCACCCATAAAGGCTTACCCCCAGAAATAATTGACCCTAGATGGACTCGTCAGAACCAGCGTATGCAGACGCAGCCGGGCGGGACAGCCAGGGAGGCTAAATATGCAACCACAGGGAGCAGTAAGGAGAAGCTGTTGTATAAATAAAGGGATATTCAGTATGGGGGGATAAATATCATTGTATAGAGGTTGATTGGATTTATGGAGAACGCAAAATCAAAATGGGTATCACTTACATCAAAGAGTTATTGTAAGTTGCATCTGCGATCCGAGAAGTGCAGTTAAACGCCAGAAGTGGCAATAGCCAGAGATAGATGGATGTAATATACGTTTGAAACTGGGAGATAGAGCCTAAACACAATTTGCACAAGGAGGTGGTTAGAGTTTGGAATTAAGGCTATGTTCCATACAAAAAGACATATTGAAAAATGGTGTTGTCAGTCAACATCATAATGAAAACATGTTCAGAGTATAGAGTTTTCAGTTAGTTTAAAAAGAAAAAGAAAAATTATAGATAAATTGAAGACTCAACCAGAGTTCAATGAGTATAGCCATAAAAACATAACTCCAAACTGTGAAGCAAGGTATGGTGATAAACACCAGTCACATTACCTAGCTTAAATCTTCGCTTGCAACCTCCGGCGCTGGCAGACATGGCTGTCAGATTAGCCGGTTTAAATACTGCTCCCCATCGAGACGGCGTGTGACGTTGCCGGCTCGATGCGGACGTGATGGCGCTACTGCGCATGCCCGGAAAACCAAACCTCGTCGAACCTCAATCCCCACAAATCACCGCGCCGGAGGAGACAGCCGACATGCGCACAACTGCGTATGGTAGCCCCTCCCGCACAGCGATCACGCGGGGACGGAGGGGGCGGGGAAGGGTTACGATGGAAACCAGCAAGAAGCTGGCTTGGAGGGGATGCACGGCGCGAGTTGGGCACATCATGTAGATGTGCCCCGGGCGTCCGTGTGGATGCGGCAGCCCCCCTAAAACATATCCCAACAGGACCCGCCTGGAGCGGTCTGATTGAGAGGGGTCAAAGGAGTAACCGATCGATTCGGAGGGACCACAGACCAGCCAATCTCGATCGGTGCTGCTGAGGGACAACACATACTGTATTCATCAAATCATAAATGCAATAAATAACATGGTTAAACAGTGAAACATCATTTAGACAGCAATTACACATTTATTATAAATGTATCAATGAAAAAGTAGGCTAACGTGGATACTTGTAGACAACAAATTATAAAAAAATCATAGAGGAAGGGGGGGTAGGGGTAGGAGAAGAAATTGGGGAAGGGGTGGGGGGATAAAGGGGGGAATGGTGTCAGTTGGAAAATGACATCATTGAACATGACATGAGTAGCTTAACTCAGAGGAAGGGTCTGTAACTAAGGCATTCATTGAAACCTGGGAAATGGGTGGCTTGGAGACTGTAAATCCAGCGGGCTTCAAGCTGGAGGAGTGTCCGATCGACACTTCCCCCTCTTTCATCTAATGGTATGTGTTCCAAAGCATAGAATTTTATGGTTCTGGGGTTGAAGTTATGAAATAACCCTACATGTCTGGCAATGGCTGTGTCCATTTGTTTTTTCAAGATTGGCTTTATGTGATCTCTAATACGTTTGTATAGTGGTCGTTTTGTTTTACCCACATAGAATCCGCCGCAGGTACACTGAGCTAAATAGACTATGCCTGGGGTCTGACATGTAGCCTTAAATTTTATTAAATGCCGCTGACCATTGGGAAGTAGAAATTGTGATGTGTTTTCCACATAGGGACATATATCACATCTACCGCATGGGGAGATACCTATGTGGGAAAGATTATTATTAGTTGAGGTGTCTTGAAAATGGCTATGAACTAGACGGTCCTTCAATGACGGGGCACGTCTATAGGTTAATTCAGGGAACGAATTGATATGTCTGCTGATAGCTGGGTCAGCAGACAAGAGAGGCCAAAATTTTGCTATGATATTTCTAATTTTTTTATGTTGACCAGAGTAGCGAGTGATCAATCTGACCGTATCAGATTTTTTTGAGTGTTTTTTTGAAAATAATAAAGGGTCTCTGTTCTGTATTTTTACCTTGTTGTAGGCCCTCTTGAGGCATGCATGGCTATATCCTCGGGACAGTAGCCTTTCATATAGATCTTTTGCTGCTGTATGGAAATCAGTATCCCTGCTACAGTTGCGTCTTAGGCGCAAATATTGACTGTAGGGGATACTTCTCAACAACGGATCAGGGTGCGCACTGGCTGCGTGGAGAATAGTGTTTCCCGCCGAGGGTTTTCTAAAAAGTGATGAATTTAGTTTACCATTGATATCAATTGAAATGGTGAGATCGAGAAAATTAATTGCAGTTGTGCTGTGTTCCATGGTGAAACGTAAATTAAAATTGTTAACAGAGATCAGTTCAAAGAATTCAACCAATTCTCTTTCTGACCCAGACCAAAATACCAGAACGTCGTCTAGGTATCGATACCAGGAGACGACCTTTTCCAAGAAGAAGGTCAGGTCGTCCCTGGAAAACAGATCTTTTTCCCACCCCCCCAGGTACAGGTTGGCATACGATGGGGCACATTTAGTCCCCATCGCAACCCCCTGCACCTGGAGGTAGTGGGAAGAGTTGAACATAAAGACATTGTGTCTTAGTATGTAGTTGAGAAGTTTTAGGACAAAGTCGTTATATTTCTCAAAAGAGGGACCTCTCTCTTGTAGATGATTATTGACGATTTCAATACCCTTTTTGTGGGGGATCGTATTATAGAGGCTTTCAATATCCAGAGCAACCAAAATGGTGCCTGGTGGGAGAGATATATCTTCGATAGTTTTTAATAAGTCTATAGTGTCTTTAATATAAGAGAAGAGGGAGGTAACGTGAGGGTGTAGGTAATTGTCAACTAGACAGCTAGCATTTTCCGTAAGACACAAACAGCCCGAGATTATGGGACGTCCTGGAGGGTCTGTGATGGATTTATGTACCTTTGGTAAGGCATAAAACGTAGGAATACGTGGGTCCTTCACATTGAGGTAATCCCACGTATTTTTATCGATGGTGCCTTCGTGGAATGCCTTAAAAATGATATTATAGTATTCAGTATGGAAATTTTGTATTAGAGTTTTGGAGATAGGACGGTACCAATCTTGATTACATAGAATTTTATTGCACATACTAATGTATTGGGGTATTTCCATAATGACCAAATTCCCGCCTTTATCGGCAGGTTTGATTATTATTCTTTGATTGGACTCAAGGGATCTAAGGGCAGCTTTTTGGTTTGCATTTAAATTAGACGAAACAGAGGGGCGAAGGTTAGACTCTTCAATTGCTTGTGAGGTCTGTGTAACGAATGCCCAAATATTGGGGTTCGTATTTAAAAGAGGAAAATTTTTTGACTTTGGTTTATAGGACTGTGGAGGGGGGAAAGACACACCGGCGACTGACAGCTCCGGCTGGTGCAGACAACCGGAGGCGTCGTCATCTGTGTGTCCCTCCTCCCAAAGTGCCATCAAGTCCTCATAGGCTCTCTGTTCTTCTATGTTAGTCCAAAGACTGCCTGTTTTATCGTTGGGACAAATGTCTGATTGAGGTTTGTCAAAGATGACTTTGTATAGGAGTCTACGAGCGAATAGATGGAGATCCTTGATAAGGTGAAACTTATCAAGCTGAGAGTCAGGGCAAAAAGTAAGACCCAATTTAAGGACTTGTTCTTCGAACTCATTTAAGGCATACGAAGAAAGATTGATGATGGACAATTCAGATGGATTAGATGTAGGATCAGAAATACAGGGAATTAAGCTGGAATCTGGGTTTATGCCATTTCCTGATCTTTCCCTAAAAAAATGGGAGCTAACTTCATATCTGCTGTTACAGGTGTGCCTGAGGGAGAAATCACAGTATTGGTGTTGCTTACCTTGGTAACCGTGTTAAGGTTAAGAGGAGGGGCAGTGACCGCCGTGGAAGGTGCTGTGGATACAATGGTATGGGTGGCCGATAACTGTGGACCACGTGAAGTTTGTGACGAAGAGTGAGGTACACTAGAAGTGCGGGGTGGTGCCAACTTGAGGTGATTGGGCTGTGACCGACGAGGTGCAGGGGTGCCGGTTAGATTTTTTAGGGACTCCAGGGAGGCCGTGTCTGAGTTGCTTTTGCGTCGCTTCGACAATCTGTCTCCAGACAGATCTCGATAAACCGTTGATTGGCTAGATGATAGGGAAGAAGAAGGTGAAAGGTTAGTTGTATCATTGCCATTTCTAGTATTGCGTTGACCGGAGGATCTATATGGTCTAGTATTGGTATTATGCGTCCATTTATAAGCTGACCCGTTTGAATGGGCATTGGTATCACGTGCAAACTTGTTCTCCTTTGTTCGGATGATGTCCAAAGTGTATTTTTCTACGTGAACCTTAAGATCATTTTCTTTTTTCTTAAATTTTGCATTATTTGATATATGTTTATGGTCATTATACCATTGTGTAATGGATGCATCTAAAATGACAAATTCTTGTTCATATTGTTTACACAGTAGATTCATCATCCCAAAGGAACAAGCCTGCAGGTTTTCTTCCCACTGGACCTTCAAAGGGTCATCAATTTTGCGTACGTTGGGGAAGATTTGGATTCTTAAACCCCAAGGCACAATTTTGTGATCAATATATTTAATAAAGTATTTTTTATGCCAATATATTCTTACTTTACGTTCCAAGAGACGTTGAAGTCTTAGGAAGATGTGTTCTAAATCCTTGTCACTCATTTCTCCCGTATTATGGGTTTGTTGGATCTTATCCATAAGGCCTAGCCAGGCCTCACCACTGAAAGCTGCCATGAGGGAGTGTGGGGAAAGGGGAGGAAGGGAAGGCAAGAATGGGGAAGGGGGGGGGGGGGGGCAAATTTAGTCCTTCTAACAAAAAAAGATATTGAAAATAATAATTAGTAAACAAAGGAAAAAAGAAGGATTATAAATTTGATACATAGTATCTCACATAGTTAACTTTGTTGTGTTACCCTTCACGGAAACCCTAAGTAAGTGTGTATTAAAACACTGAATCTAGGTTATACAGGTTTTGGTTCCGAAAAGGGAAACACCCTCAGAATAGGCACCTCATCCCAGGCAAAGATTAAATAAATGGAAGAGGAAGGAAAGGGATTTTTACGGTGCAATTTATTCAAATATAGAAAAGAAGGCTATATGTTTTTTTCTCTTTTGTTAAAAAACAGTTTTATTGTTTACATTAAAAATAGACACATATGTCAATAATTTGTGACAATACAATTAAAACAGCATGGTCAATAATGGAGAGTAACATATAGGATATACGCTACAAATTCACAGATAGTCGTTATTGCATACTAGCCCGACATGTTTCGCATTAGTCGCTTTATCAAGGGGTATGCAACTGAGTAGCGAGTCATCCAATATTTTTAAATATTCTACAAAAGAAAAAAAGAGTTTTACATATAGGAAAAATATTTTGCAATAATAATACAACATAAAATGAAGAATGTGTTGTCACTCTGAAGCACCCATAAAGGCTTACCCCCAGAAATAATTGACCCTAGATGGACTCGTCAGAACCAGCGTATGCAGACGCAGCCGGGCGGGACAGCCAGGGAGGCTAAATATGCAACCACAGGGAGCAGTAAGGAGAAGCTGTTGTATAAATAAAGGGATATTCAGTATGGGGGGATAAATATCATTGTATAGAGGTTGATTGGATTTATGGAGAACGCAAAATCAAAATGGGTATCACTTACATCAAAGAGTTATTGTAAGTTGCATCTGCGATCCGAGAAGTGCAGTTAAACGCCAGAAGTGGCAATAGCCAGAGATAGATGGATGTAATATACGTTTGAAACTGGGAGATAGAGCCTAAACACAATTTGCACAAGGAGGTGGTTAGAGTTTGGAATTAAGGCTATGTTCCATACAAAAAGACATATTGAAAAATGGTGTTGTCGGCTGTCTCCTCCGGCGCGGTGATTTGTGGGGATTGAGGTTCGACGAGGTTTGGTTTTCCGGGCATGCGCAGTAGCGCCATCACGTCCGCATCGAGCCGGCAACGTCACACGCCGTCTCGATGGGGAGCAGTATTTAAACCGGCTAATCTGACAGCCATGTCTGCCAGCGCCGGAGGTTGCAAGCGAAGATTTAAGCTAGGTAATGTGACTGGTGTTTATCACCATACCTTGCTTCACAGTTTGGAGTTATGTTTTTATGGCTATACTCATTGAACTCTGGTTGAGTCTTCAATTTATCTATAATTTTTCTTTTTCTTTTTAAACTAACTGAAAACTCTATACTCTGAACATGTTTTCATTATGATGTTGACTGACAACACCATTTTTCAATATGTCTTTTTGTATGGAACATAGCCTTAATTCCAAACTCTAACCACCTCCTTGTGCAAATTGTGTTTAGGCTCTATCTCCCAGTTTCAAACGTATATTACATCCATCTATCTCTGGCTATTGCCACTTCTGGCGTTTAACTGCACTTCTCGGATCGCAGATGCAACTTACAATAACTCTTTGATGTAAGTGATACCCATTTTGATTTTGCGTTCTCCATAAATCCAATCAACCTCTATACAATGATATTTATCCCCCCATACTGAATATCCCTTTATTTATACAACAGCTTCTCCTTACTGCTCCCTGTGGTTGCATATTTAGCCTCCCTGGCTGTCCCGCCCGGCTGCGTCTGCATACGCTGGTTCTGACGAGTCCATCTAGGGTCAATTATTTCTGGGGGTAAGCCTTTATGGGTGCTTCAGAGTGACAACACATTCTTCATTTTATGTTGTATTATTATTGCAAAATATTTTTCCTATATGTAAAACTCTTTTTTTCTTTTGTAGAATATTTAAAAATATTGGATGACTCGCTACTCAGTTGCATACCCCTTGATAAAGCGACTAATGCGAAACATGTCGGGCTAGTATGCAATAACGACTATCTGTGAATTTGTAGCGTATATCCTATATGTTACTCTCCATTATTGACCATGCTGTTTTAATTGTATTGTCACAAATTATTGACATATGTGTCTATTTTTAATGTAAACAATAAAACTGTTTTTTAACAAAAGAGAAAAAAACATATAGCCTTCTTTTCTATATTTGAATAAATTGCACCGTAAAAATCCCTTTCCTTCCTCTTCCATTTATTTAATCTTTGCCTGGGATGAGGTGCCTATTCTGAGGGTGTTTCCCTTTTCGGAACCAAAACCTGTATAAAATAGATTTATTACTTTTTAGGACAAATATGTTCAATAATCCAGAAGTAATGGAAGCTTTTTCTTTCTTTTCTTAAAACAAATATATTATTACCTAACTAGTTCCTAGAACTATGTTTTTGTTTATTCTAATCTGAAGCAATACAACCTCAATTTTATGAGTTAACATCTAAACAGTTACATATGAATAAAATATGTAATTGTTTACTCTAAAAGGGTTAAAATCCCAAAATATTTCAAACTATCTTCATCAATACCAAAGTTATTAACAGTACCTTTCTAACTGAATTAGTTAGCCTAGGGCAAGACTAACCATATACAACCACCCTGGAATAAATAATTTCAACAAAAATGATATTCTGCACTCCAATTAATGAATCATCATTTTGATGTCTTTTGACATAGCACTTCTCTCCTGTAAGTGGAAGATCCGTGTACTCCCATTAGCCCTCCTCATTCTCCCAACCATATTATGTGGGAGTGTGACGAAGGCACTTATTCCCCTGAGAGAGATATTTATTCTCTTTCACGGGTAAATTGTGATTACTTGCAAAAAATAATTTATACAATGTATCATCTAATCTCATATGTTTTTTGTTTACTCTTTACTCCAGAATTCACTGGTTTCTTTTCTATCTTTTCATCTCTTCAGTCCACACAGGTTGATCTGCGCAGTCAGCTCTGCATAACAAAAAGTAAGTCAAAACTATTTGATCTGTTGCCATGGCACCACTGAATATACTTTCCCTGAATGTTCAGGGAATAAATGTCCCTCAAAAAAGGACCAAAGCCTTCCGTACTTTCCATAACAAGAAGGCTCACATAGTATGTCTCCAAGAAACACACTTCACCAAAGATTCTACTCCAAAATATATTTCTCCTTTTTATCAACAAATTTACACGGCTTCTGCCTGTACCAAACAAAGGGGAACTCTAATTGCATTTCACCGATCCACACCATTCACCTTATCATCAGAAATTAAAGACCCATAAGGTAGATACCTGATACTCATGGGTTATATAATGGATACAGCAGTGGTTCTCAACTCCAGTCCTCGGGACCCACCAACAGGTCAGATTTTAAGTATTACCTTGGGGAGTTGCAGACTAGAATACTGCAATCACTGAGCAGCAAGTGATATCACCTGTGATGTATTTCAGCTATCTTGCAAACCTGGCCTGTTGGTGGGTCCTGAGGACTGGAGTTGAGAACCACTGGGATACAGCAATCACGGTGATTTCCTACTACGCTCCTAACAAACAACCTTCAGCATTCCTCTCACATATATTACTAGTGATTAATACACACAAAATAGGAACAGTGATAATGTGCGGGGATTCGAACCAGGTCCTCCTCCCATTGCTAGATAAATCACCTTTTACACCATCCAAAATAACCTCTAGATTACCTTTTTCTCAACTTCTTTCCAAATACAATCTGGTAGATTCGTGGAGAGAAAGTGACCCAATGAAAAAGAAATTCACTTATTTCTCGCACCCTCATCAAACCTTCACCAGAATAGATCATATTTTTCTAACAATAGGAATGATACCAGAAATTATTGCATCAGATATAATTCCGATTCCGTGGTCTGACCATAATGCAGTATACACTACTATAGCCTCAGCCATACAAAAAGCGCATGACCCAACGTGGTACTTACCGGACATAATGCTCAAACACCCACTACATCAGATGGCCATTGAACAAGCTTTAAAGGAATACATATCAATTAATAATACAACAGACATTTCCCAAATAACACTGTGGGAAGCTCATAAGCCTGTCTTGCGTGGTACAATACAAAGACAAATGGCACTATTTAAACGGGAATGCAAAAATCTAGCAAAAAAAACTAGAACTAAATTTTAATGCAGCCTACATATCATTCCAAGATAATCCATCTCAGAGTACAAAATCTCATCTGGAAAAATCTAGATTGGAATACGATCTATTTCTCACTGAGTCAGTTGATAAATCCCTCAAACGCTCCAAACACAATTTCTACATGAATACAAACAAACCAGGTACATATTTGGCTCGGGCATTAAATTCAACTAACAAATCTTTCAAACCAATACGTTTGAAATTATCAAAAAATGTTTATACTTGTAATCCAGTTAAAATAGTCCATAAATTTCACTCACATCTCGCAACTTTATACAAGACAAACAATGAATTTAATCCTACAGAGGCTGAATCCTTCTTCTCAAAAATAACCTTACCTGAGTTGTCTCAGAATCAAAAAAGCAGTTTGGATGAGCCTATAACTATAGATGAAGTTGCTAACACCATAAAAGACCTAAAACTTAACAAAAGACCAGGCCCAGACGGCTACTCGGCTTTATACTATAAAACATTCTCAGAAATACTCTCTCCCATTCTCACTGAAACTTTTAACAAACTTCTAGAAGGACATTCTTTTCGGCAAGAAACACTAATGGCAATTGTTTGTATGATCCCAAAACCCCTTTCTGATGATACTTCCTGTGTGAATTATCGGCCTATCTCTCTGTTAAACCTTGATATTAAATTATTAGCAAAAATAATAACAAAACGCCTCAATAGCATTATAGGAAAATTAATACATAGAGATCAAGTAGGCTTCATGCCAAATAGACAGGCAGGCGATAATATACGCAGGGCAGTGTTATTGGCACATATTGCTAAAAAACGGAAAATCCCTTTATGTTTTCTATCTCTCGATATAAAGAGGGCATTTGACACAGTATCCTGGCAATATATGCAATATTCATTACAAAAATGGGGTTTTGGACCCCACTTTTTAACATGGATCAAAGCATTATATAATAAACCCAAAGCCTATATAAAATATGCTGGATACAAATCTGATGCCTTTAATATCGAAAGAGGTACCCGACAGGGTTGCCCATTATCTCCCTTATTATTTGCCCTTATACTCGAACCCATGGCCCAATACATCAGAACAAACCAAACTATAACTGGCATTGAAGTAGGAGGTATTACACACAAATTATGTATATTTGCAGACGATATATTACTTTTTCTATCATCACCACAGGTCTCTGGTCCTAACTTAATACCAGCTCTTGATGGATTTGCAGCCCTATCTGGCCTTATGATTAATCCTAAGAAATGCCTAGTGCTTAATATTTCGCTCACAAACATGGAATTGATCCTGGCTAGGGCTGCACTCCCATTCACATGGGCTGAAAAATCAATCCCATATCTTGGAATTCATTTAACAGCATCTCATTCTGACTTATTCTCAACCAATTATCCTCCTGTATTAAGACAGATCACAAATCTAATAAAACAATGGTCACAACTTCCTTTATCCTGGATAGGGAAGATTAATGCAATCAAAATGACTATTCTACCCAAATTGCTTTATCTATTCAGAGTCCTCCCTATTCCAATTCCTTCCTATTTTTTGAGAATAGTACAAAAAAGAGCAACTTCGTTTATATGGGGCTCTTCTAAACCACGTATACCTATACACACACTACATCTTCCCAAAAATAAAGGAGGCCTGCGATACCCTAATTTTACTAACTACTACAGAGCAGCACATTTGGCCAGTCTGTCCAAATACCATGCAAAACAGGAAATCCCATTATGGGTATTTATAGAGGCTTCAGAAAATGACCCTCTATTAATAACAAACTTGTTATGGCTTGATCCTAAAGACCGCTTTAAAATTCATAATCCCATAACTAAACACTTCTTATCTCTCTGGGATAAACTAAAAACCAAATATCAGTTACAATCTCCACACAATCCTCTCCTTTCTTTTATCAGAAATCCGGCCTTTTATCCGGCATGGATCTACCCAAATTCTTTTAAAGCTTGGACAACATCAGGCATTCAGACACTAAATGACTTCATAGCATCTAAATCATTCCTTTCATTCCCATCGCTTAGAGAAAAATATGATCTACCAAACTCTGAGATATTTAGATATCTCCAAATCAAAAATTTCTATACACCATTCCTAAAGGGGGTTACACCATTATCCCAATTATCCATTTTTGAATCAATCTGTACAAAAGATCCATTTGCTAAAGGTACAATTTCATCACTTTATAATCAATTATATGGAGTAGTAAATCTTAATAGACCCTCTTACGTTCAGAGGTGGGAGGAGGACCTGGGACGAACTTTAGAAGACACGGACTGGTCTAACATATGGCTCACATCTAAGTAATCTTCACCCAACATCTTAGCACTGGAGACAAATTATAAAGTCCTAACTCGCTGGTACCTTGTACCCGCTAGAGTGGCAAAATATTCACCTAATACCTCAGCTCTTTGTTTTCGAGGATGCCCAGAAATAGGCACACATTTACACATATGGTGGACATGCCCAGTAATCCAAACCTTCTGGAACAAAGTCTTCGTGATTGCATCTAAAATATTTTAAAAAATAATACAACCAGATCCATATATAACTTTACTTAATCTAAAACCGGAATGGTTAACACTCTCTTAATTCAAACTTATGATCCAACTAATAACGGCTGCAAAACAAACAGTGGCCAAGGCATGGAAATCTCCTACATTGGTACTAGCAGAAACAATTCACAGAATGAATAATACAATGTCCCATGCTAAGATGGTAGCCATCGATCAAAATCAAATTCCAAAATTTGAAAAACTTTGGCATCCTTGGATAAAACAACAGTTCCTGTCAAATTTCAATGACTCTGTCCTGTTGCCATGGTAACAGATTAAATGACTTACAGAGACACCCATTCTAAGGCTTCAAAGAGAACTAAAAAGAATAATAAACTGACGAGCGGGACAACCTTGTGGACCATACCTCTGCCTTTCTACCCTTTTTCTTCTTTCTCTTTCCTTTTCTCCACCTTACGATTAAAGCTCATTATTAGAATTTATTTGACCTATATACACTCTACCTGTAAACAATATGTATAGTAGGTATAAATCATTTAAATACCTACAAAAGTAACTAAGGAAATGATATATATCTTTAATTTAGGTTTACGTGAACCCAATGTTTAATATTTGAAATTTCATGATATTTACCTATATAAACCCTACTGTAAAACAATGAGCTTACTTTATAGATCCTTGTAAACTTACTTTATGTATCTTTATAATATTGTATACTCAATAAACTTCTTTTGACAAGGAAATAGTGCAGCATTGGGAAGGGAGCAGCGGGCCAGCAAGAATGCAGGGCACAGGGAATGCAAGGATACCCTGGGAAACCAGGTGAACTTTGCTTAAAAGGTGCAAAGGGTGAAATTGGAGGACAAGGAGTTCCTGGTCTACCTGGCTCTCTAGGTCCATCAGGGCTAAAGGGGGAAAAAGGAGAGAAAGGAATTGATGGGCTCAGTGGAGATCAAGGAGATAAAGGTGATAAGGGTAATAAAGGATCCTTTGGACTAAGTGGTTTCAGAGGGCCAATTGGACAACCAGGACAATTGGGTTCCCCTGGAGCTCTGGGACCTGAAGGACCAAGAGGAGATCCAGGGCAAAAGTAAAGTTTGGAGACATCTAAGATTGCTACACAGTGGCAGATACTGTGACTGCCTGCACCCCTGCAAGGGAAAGAAAATCTGGTGAGTGCAAGCAGTATCAGAGCATGCAGATAAGGCACTAATTAAAGAGCCAGCACCTGGATAAGAAGTTTTCCCACAGAAATCTGTTTCTCAGAGATTGAACATCCTAAAATACTCCAAAAATAACTTTTTTCCATAAATGGAATTTTTCCTATCCAATAATACTGGTTAAACACATTAGTAACCTTTTATATTGGACATTTAGTATGATTTTGTATGATCTAGCACCAGTCATTTTATGGCATTTATAGCACTGGATATTTTGTATGATTTTGTATGATTTAGCACCAGTCACCTTATGACATTTACAGCACTGGTTTTGCACAAATGCACTTTGTGAAAATAATTGAAGCATTTTATGTTGGAATTTCACCTTTATTACAATGTGATTATTAATTACCGAGTACTAGTCACAGATTTCAGATCTAAAATATTCACGTTATTTTGGTACATATAAGTTTTTTGTATTTTTTGTAATTTTTTGTAATATTTAGAAGCAATATCCTAGGTTTATAGGAATTATGTACACCAGGTAATATATAGAGGAATTGTTCACTAACAGAAAAAAATCTTTCTAACCCCACAAGGGGAGCGCCATAACTACTCCTGCTTTTTAACAATTTCTGGGACACTACTTGTGCTTGCCACCTCGTCAGCTTGAACTGCACTTATGCAGTGCTGGATGTACGACCAGGGTGTACTAGGCCGCTGGTGCTTGCCAGTTCACCAGAAGGAATAACGGCACTAGTACTGCTCTGCTCCATACGAGGGACCTGCGGTTCTTGCACATCGAGGACAGAAGAAGTTCGGGGTCTGGTACGCCTGACCTTGGCAGGGACCACAACTCTGTCGTCAGAGCTATCTGTCATGGAGCCGCTGTCCTCCACAGGATCGTATTCTGAGCCTGAATCTGACAGATGAGTGACTTCCTCTTCACTATCTGTCATGCTCAGAAACATGTAGGCCTCTTCACTAGTGTATCTTAGATTTGCCATTTTGGGCTCTAAATTTAGTGGTACACTAGTGAGACTCACAGGCAAAAAAGCTCCTGACTGTTAGCGACTGTATCAAAATGCTACCAACAAAAACTGTTCATCAGGGATCAGGCCTGACTCTGCGAACGCTGCAGTTATGTGTGTTTAGTGTTTTGTAGGTGACAGTGATCGATCGATACTGCACTTGGGTGGGCTGGGCAGGCCTGGCCGAGGGGCAAAACGCAGGTGCTAGCAGGTATCTGGGCTGATCCTGCTAACACTGTGTTTTTGGGAACCCTAAACTGCTGGGGATGCTAGTATAGATCTGATCGGATCAGATATTGATCCGTTCAGATACTATACCACTAAGGGAGGTGTATGCTGCATGCGTGGGTGTTAGCGGTACTGGCGCTAACCTGACAATGCCTGGGGCGACGCAGACCTTATCTGACCCTAAAACTTAAATTATATTACCGCTGGGTGATTAGGGGGTTAAACCTTTATAAGGTAATAAACGGCGGATGCCCTGAAACTATAATAAACAAACTAACTAACCAGCGTCACCCGTAACAGTTATACGGTGATCACTGGTGAAAGGGTTAACTAGGGGGCAAAGAGGGGGTTTAAACCTTTATTAGGTAGTATATGGGGGTCCCTGTCGCTATAAAACACTGACGGCAAACCTATATACTTACCTCCCTAACTAGCGTCACCTGTGTCACTAATACAGCGATCAGAAAAATGATCGCTTAGTGACACTGGCGACGGGGGGTGATCAAGGGGTTAACCTTTATTAGGGGGGGTTAGGGGGGTATCCTAAACCTAAAGGGGGCTAACACTAACTGCCCTACCACTTATAACTGTCACAAACTGACACCAATGCAAAAAAAAAAAACTGCTATTAATGTCACTGTGACAGGGGTACAGGGGGGGTGATCGGGGGGGTGATCGGGGGGTGATGAGGGGTGAAATGTGTGCCTAGAGTGTTCTACTGTTAGTGTAGTGTTTGGTGCACTTACTTGATGTCTTCTCTCCTCGGCGCCGGAACGAAAAGACCAGCTCGAGGAGAAATTACATCACTTCCTCTGCTGCTGTTTACATTACAGCAGCAGAGGAAGAATGTCATTGGCTGGGAGCGATCGTGAGGGGGTGGCCACGAATGGATTGCCTCCCCCTCACCTCTAATCGCTCCAGGACAGAAGCCGACCGCCTCGGGCACCGGGGGGTCCGATCGGACCCCCCTGCCGCGGGAGGCAAGTAACGTACCCATACCCATGCCATTTTGCCGCAGTATATCTGCATAAGGCGGTTGGCAAGTGGTTAACAGGGGCCTATAATTACAATTTTTGATGCAATACTTTGCAGCAGGGCTCATTCCTGCACTCCAACTATAGCATCTGTGAGGGGTTGCAGTGATGTGGCAATTTTTCAGCCCCTGTTTAAACAGGGGCATGTAATTACAATTTTTGGTGCAATATTTTGCAGCAGGGCTCATTCCAACTAGAGTATTCCCCCAGGTACAATTTAAAGGAATATTTCACTTTTTTTTGTTCACTTTAAGCATCATTTAAAATCACTGCTCGTGAAAAAATGTCCGTTTTTAAAACTTTTTTTTGCATTGATACATGTCCCCTGGGGCAGGACCCGGGTCCCAAAACCCTTTTTAGGACAATAACTTGCATATTAGTCTTTAAAATTAGCAGTTTTGAATTCGAACTTTCGAGTCCCATAGACTTTAATGGGGTTCTAAAGTTCGCACAAACTTTCGGTCCGTTCACAGGTTCTGGTGCGAACCGAACAGGGGGGTGTTTGGCTCATCCCAAGTGTCAACCTGTGAAGCTCTGGTGAATTCCATGCCCAAGAGGGTTTAGGCAGTGCTGGAAAATAATGGTGGCCACACTAAATATTGACACTTTGGGTTCAATTTGGACATTTTCACTTAGGGGTTTACTCACTTTTGTTGCCAGCGGTTTAGACCTTAATGGCTGTGTGTTGAGTTATTTTGAGGGGACAGAATATTTACACTGTTATACAAGCTGTACACTCACTTCTTTACATTGTAGCAAAGTGTCATTTCTTCAGTGTTGTCACATGAAAAGATAGAAGAAAATATTTACAAAAATGTGAGGGGTGTACCCACTTCTGTGAGATACTGTTTGTATGACTCTACTGTTCTTTTTGAATACCTTTTATTGCAATCAGATTACATACACAAAAGATCAGAGGAGGGGCACACTATACTGCCTGTTTGTTCTGCATCTATGGTCCTGTCTGAAAGTATTTGAACTGTGTATTTAAATGTTTTCCTGTAGTTCTGGAGTTTATACAATCAAAGTTCTGCATAAAACAGCTCAGTGTGGTCCAGACTGGATATAAACAATGCTGTTAACAGAACATTCTAGGACTGTGATGTTGGTTTGTTTAATGAATTTCAAAGCAAGACGATGACAACTTTGAATATGGGTAAAGAATCTTACCCTGAAAGCTTGAAGGAAGCATGATCATCAGAAATCCTACATTTTGACCTACCTTTGCTAGGAAACCATAAGATGACTGTATAGGTAATAGCAACTAATGGCAAGGAATCAGGAGGTAATGCAGCTAGTCAATCAACTTCCTAATAATCTATTGGTTTGGGATGCTAGTAAAACTATAGTTATGCTGTATTTTATACAATAGCATTTAAAGTTTGGTAATGTGTATTTGATGCATTAGGATGTGGGGGCCTAAAAAAAACTGTTGACTGCTAATAATAATTATTAACATTTTAACTGTGAGCAAGCTATATTCAGTGACTCTGAACCTACTACAGAACTTCCAAGAATTAAATCTAGATTGAAAATGTGAATATTTCACCTTAGAAAGGCCACATAATTCTGATTTCAAAAGAATGTCCAATGATTAAAAAAAATGTTCAAATATTTCTATTATAGGACATTTTTAGTGGTGGATGCTTATCTCTATTTCCTTTGACCCTCGACAGCTTCTGTAATTTATTTTCATAAGGACATCCAATGATAAATTGTACAAGATGAATATGAAGTTATGAGGGTTTATATTGACTGGTGGAGGCATTGTAATCCCCTTCATGGAATAGTTGTTCGAGTTCTCATGCCCGTGCCCGCCAGGAAGCTGACACTCTGCATCGCTAATCACAGGCAGACATTTCCCGATGCACGGCTGCACAGATTGGGAAATGTCTCACTGCCTGTGATTAGCGATGCAGAGTTTCACATGGACTTGCGAACACACCTGAGATCATCCTCAGTTGCTACACAGAAAGATGGTGTTCATAGTCACTTTCTAGGGAAAAAAAGGACGGGATTGTTTTTTTTTTTCCCAACAAAAGTGGAGTTACTCTTTAAGGATACCATTTTGATCTTTACTGATGCAGTGTGCATGTGCCTTGATTTAAAGCAACCTGCATCAGCCTTGCCAATAATCACTAGCCTGAGCTTTCTGAAAAAGTCATGGTCTGTTAAAACTCTACCTGTACATCATTTTTACAATCTGTCTTGTACAGTGACTAGTGTCATCCTGGAAAGATCTTCGCCCCTCCCATGCATCTTGCCCAGCTATATCCTATTGAGGAGGGTTTTTTTTAAGAAGTAGGCTGTACTGGTTGTAGAATCAACCATTTCCTATCTCAACAAGAGCTTAACAGTCTCTGTTGAAACAAAAAATTTGGGGTGGTCCTGCGCAAATGGCTATGTGTTGTCTATTATGATTAGAACTGCTGCCCCTACTAATACAACTACCTAAGTATAGTATAGAGTGAGGATTGATGGGGGTAGCAGGTATGGCACTGTTCTGCTACTATAAGTGAATATATCGTGCCCTATTAGCAAATAAAATAAATTAAAAGAAGTACTGTATGTATCAAATGCTCTAGTAGCAGAACAGGGCCACACCTACTACCCCACTTAATCCTCAGTCCCTGTGGAGGACATGTGGTCTCTGCCTCTACTCTGCTTCATGTAGCCATATTTACCAACATCCCTGTAAAGGTTAGTGGATCTTCACAGTGCTCTAGAGCAGTTCCTCTCCCAGGGGTCATAGCCATTGTACCAGAGGAGGAAGTGTTCTTACATTTTTAATAAAACCTGACCACCTTCCCCATGATCCCCATTCTTGTAGTAAAACCCAAAAGACTGCTATTTGTCTCTAGAAAATTTGGGCCTGACCTTGCTCATTAACATTGTTCTGCCACTGGCCCATTTTACAGTATCATATAATCTTGTTAAATTATTCATTCATGTCTTTAATATATAAGTCTTAAAGCAGAGTTCCACCCAAAAATGGAACTTCCGCTTTATGTGATGGTGACCCCCTGACATGACACATTTGGCATGTCATTTTTTTGAGGGGGGAGCAGATACCCTCTTTTTAGAGCCATTTAGCTCCCACTTCCTCCCGGGGCTCTGTGGCGCCGGAAGGAAGTTCACCTTTCCCCCTCCCTCCCTGCAATCTTCTGGGACATGTCACAGGTCCCAGAAGATTGCCCGGTCATTCACAGCGCGGCTCGCACATGCACAGTGTGTGCTGGCTGTGAAGCCACAGCTGGGCACCCACAGTAAAAATGCAGGCACCATGGAGAGTGGTGGGGGACTTGATATGCCTGCATCACTGGACCGTGGACACTTTTTGTAGCTGCTGACTTTAAAAAAAAAAATTGGGCGGAACTCCGCTTTAAGTATCCATAATAAAACAACAATGTACCACATGTTAAATACGCAATAACATTCCAATATTTGAGCACAGAGGGCAGCACAGTAAAGTCACTTTAATGCACACAAAGTTGAAATCTGGCCCTGTATATAAAGTAAGTTATTGCACAGCACAAATTAGTGTCTGTGTTGTACCCACAACAATTCCTTTAAAACCATTATAAAATATTGCATTGTCACCTCTGAAACTACTCACATTATTATACAAAGTTTTGCCTTAGTCTGGGTAAGGGTTGGATCAATAATAATAAAAACAAAAACATGTCTTGCATGCTTTAGAATCTATAGAATGCAGCTTTAGACAATCTTTTCAGCAGAGAAGCTGCTTGAAAATAGAAGCTAGGGTTATTATCATGATATATGCTGGAGGAACTGGCACAATAGTGGTCCCAAGGCTGTACTTATACTATCCAAAGATGAATTCAGTTTTCTTTTACAAACAATAATGCAATACAGGTGTGAAATATGAACTAGAAACATCAATGAAACATTTTTAAATAATACACAAAAGCTTACCACTCAATAGCAGTATGCTACAAAAGACCTTAATATGAAATAGACTAGTAACCCCCATAATGAACTCCTTCAAAATAGCATTGCGTGATGTGTTTTCTCTCTCTATGCAATTGCAATAGTCTTTTAATTAGAGCAACAGTGATGACCAAAATGCAGTAATGCACAATCAGTTTGATTCAATATTACTATAATAATTTCAGTAGAACTATGTTCTGATTGGTTTCAGTGAATTATAGCTTATTGCCTTATCGAATAAGCCTATACAGTATATATTGACAAAACAAAAAATTCTGCTCCCTGTTCTTATATGTGGTTTTACAAACTCCATGCAGCTAGAGCCTTTAGCAGGATTTAAACACAGAGCCCCTTTGCTAAAAATAAATTAAAAAATGTACTAATTAGAAATAGGGCAATCAGTCTATTGTTTTACATACAGCTGGAACATATCCACAAACAATTCTAAAGCCTCATACACACAATCTGATTTTCTGACGGGAATTGTGTAATGACAGGCTGTTGGTAGAAAATCTGACCGTTTGTTTGCTCCATGGACAAATGTTGGATGGCAGGCTTTAACATTTTCCATGGACAAATGTCTGTTGTCAGATTTTCCGAGCGTGTGTACACAAGTCCGTCGGACAAAAGTCCAAACTACAAACACGCATGCTCGGAAGCAAGGATGAGCCTGAAGCGGTCGGTCTTGTAAACTAGCGTTCGTAACAGAGAATTAACATTTGTGACGTGGCAAATTATGAAATGTCGAAATGCAGCGCACATTCTCTTCTTCCTTAATGGGATAATAATGAAGCTGCTTTGCTGGTGATACTGATGAAGTTTTGCCAAACATATTTTAAAAAGCTTTTATTTTTTTTTGGCAAGTTACCACAACACTATTATCCCATAGTTTTTAAGATCAAAGATACAACTATGTTGGTGTTCCTTGTCAATTTTACATTGTATTTTTTAAATGTAACTGACTACTCCCAAACTGTCATTTGAAGTAAAACACATAGCCAAGTATTTATTCTCCACAATTTTTTTATTGTGAATTTAAAAAAAGAAAACATATAAAATTAGACATGCTATCTGCCATTAGAACTTAACCAAAAAGTGCATTCTATGCATCCAAAAATATAGAAAATATAACAAATCAAATTATTATTCAACCAAAAAATAAAATAAAAGCCTCATGCATGTGTCCTGCTTTTTAATATAGGGGGTCACCAATGCCAAGAGCTCCTGTAGCAAAGGCATATGACATAATTGGTCACATTAATAAAGCAACCAATTTTTGGTCCAAGAAATCCTCCTCCTGTTCCTGGACTGGACTTGGGTCAAAGCAATAACTCCAAGACCAATAATAAATAACATGTTATCTTCTCAAATTCTGCAACATGGCTGGTTGACGAACGGCCGTTCAGAAATGAACTGAAAAGCACAAAATGAAAAGCACGAACTGAAAAGTGCTAAATGAAATGCACAAAATGAAAAGCACGAATCAACACTCACCAAACTTCTACTGACATAAAATTAGCAGAAGGAGCCCAAAGGGTGGCGCTAAAGAGCTGAAAAACCTCGTAGTATGTCACTACGTTCGTGTTTGTTGGCCGACAATTCCTCGCCGTTTATATGCAAGACAAAATCCAGGCAGATGCCTTCAGACAAAAGTCTGAGGTTTTGTCAGCGGAAAATCCGATCATGCTTAAGAATCCTCACTCATCTGTCCAGACTGATTTTCTTTTTTGTATATGCATATTGTGAACACTGCATAGGTAATGTACCATTTCTGTTAGGCCTTATTGGTTAAACTACATCCCTATTAACGTTGTATTAAACCCAAAAACAAATATCGTATTTATCGGCATATAACACGCACTTTTTTCCCGATCCCCCCCCAATTGTGTGTGATCGGAGCGATCGCGGCAATTGCCGCGATCGCCGCAGACATACACAGCCGTGTGGCAATTCAAATACGGCGCCGAGACTGCAGGGACTCGGTGGAGCGGAGCTACACATAGCCGAGAGTCCTCGGGTTTTCTCGGCGCCGCTTACAGTCCCGCCCATAGGGCTGAACTGGGCGGGACTGTAAGCGGCGCCGAGAAAACCCGAGGACTCTCGGCTATGTGTATCAGCGCTCCGCCGAGTCCCTGCAGTCTCTCCTTAACTTGGGTGCGTGTTATACGCCGGCGCGTGTTATACGCCAATAAATACAGTATTTATTATTTCGCAGTTTACCAATTTCTAGATGTGGTGGCTACATTCATTTTCTTTTTAGACCTTTTTTTCCTTTTCACCTGGTGATCCTGTCAGTAAGTCAGTTTTTTTTCAACAGAATAAGCTGCCCTGCAAATGTGGCAGTTAGAGAGTTGAGGCAAATTATTTACGATTAACAGAGGTGCTTACAATGATCAGCTTTTATTTATTTAAACCCTTTTATGGAAAACCTTTGTCCCAAAACAACTGTTGATGTAACTGCTTATAATGTATTAGCTGTAGTTGGGCTTAGAATTGGTATTGTATCTAAATATGCCAGAGCATCTAACACTCCTCTCCAGACTGACAGTTCTGCTGACCAAATGTGTCTCTGTTTCTCCTTCATCCAGAGTTTAAGCAGTCTATTACAGGAGGTGTGTTACTGGCCAGATCACCAAGTGAAAACAGATGAAAAGTGCCAAAAAAACAAAAAACAAAAAACAATGCAGCCACTAAATCTAATGACTGGTAAGCTGCAATATATCACATTTTTTTGTTTTGAGTTTAATGCCTATCTTTTCATCAGGCAGCTTTAGAGAAACAAAAAAATTAGATTGCAGTGCATTGCTGTATGATGATTGGCCAAAGCATGCACTTGATCTACATGCTTTGGCCAATCACAGTGCTCTCTGCTGAGAGAGCCATAATTGGCCAAAGGCAGGGTGTCTTTGGCCAATCATGGCTCAGGGGGACTAAGTCCACGCCCAACACTATATAAGGCTGCTTACATATCTACAGCGTGTAGTGTTGTTGGCGTGGACGAAGAGATAGCTTGAGTTAGATTAAGCAGGCAGGTTATTTAGTTAGTGGCAGTGTATTTGATATATATATATATATATATATACACACACAGTCAGTCTAATATATGTATATACTCTGGATTTAGCATAGACTATATATTCAGTGTATACTCAATATTCAGTCAGTGCAGGCAGTGTATCAATATATATATGGAAAATTGTTATCCATACTTACCGTCATTTTCCTTTCCTGGATCCTCCCCATGTCAGCCTACTATGGGTCAGGTCCACCCTCTCTAACCCCTCCAGGACCACCTCTTTCTTAGCCCATAAAGGGCTGCTGTCTGTCCACACAAATGTTCAAAAAATACCCGCCTCGCGACAGATAAACTGAGTGGGAATCCTCCGGTTGACATGGGGAGAGGATCCAGGAAAGGAAAATTATGGTAAGTATGGATAGCAATTTTCCTTATTCCTGGACCTCCCCAAGTCAGCCTACTATGGGATGTACCAAGCAATATTAAGAATGGAGGGAAGACAAAAACTAAAAAATAAGCCAAACCCTCAATGCAATGCTACTCAAATTTTTTTAATGGGCAACAGCCGCCGTAATAACCATAGAGCCAAATGTTTCCTCAGGCGGACAAGCCACATTGAGCCTGTACTTCCTAAAAAGGTGTTGGGCGCGCCTCAGCTTGCTGCTCTGCACACTACCTCAGGGGCGACCTTCACGTATGCTGCCCAGGATACTGCCATACCCCTCGTCGAATGTGCTTTTGATCTCTGAAGGAGGAGGGATATGCCTGGTCTTGACAATCCAGGAAGACACAACTGTAGATGTTGCTGGCATACCCTTTTTAGGCCTCATTGGGAAAACCTACAGCTGATCTTGTTTTCAAAAGCTTTAAATCCATTGATACCGCAGAGACCAGGTCTAACCTACTCCACTCATCATCAGCTGCATCTGCCAGAAAGGCTGGGAGAAAGACCTCCCAGTTCATACGAAATTATGTGGCCACCTTAGGTAGAATGCTCGGTACCGGCCTAAGGACTATCTTGGCTGGGAGCACCAAACAATATGGTTCTTTAGATGAGAAGGCAAACAACTCGAAGACTCTTCTGGCCGAGGCAACGGCTAGCAAAAAACAAAAACAAAAAAACTGTTAAAAGAAAATAAATGAACAAGAGAAAGCTTGATCCAACAGAGGAACTGGCAAGGTTCTCAAGACTAGCGTTAAGTCCCATTTTGGAAAAAAATGATTTCAATGGAGGCCTGATTTCTATGGCTAAAAATCAGATCACCAACAGATGTAGAGCACATCTTGTACACGACATAACCGACAAGGCGGGGATTTGACCCTTCTGGGAATTATAAGCTAACCCTTTATCGAGACCACTCTGCAGAAACACCAAAATGTTTAATACTGTAGGAGATCCAAGGTCCCAACCCCTTTCTGTAGTATTCCAGAACCAGTGATAGGTTACATTCATGGAGCTCTGTATTACCCTGTAATAATGACTCCACTACACGGCCCGAGAGGTCCAAGCCAGTTAAAGCCCCCCTCTTACTTCCAAGTCATTAACTTCAACCTCCTGGGGTTCAGGTGTCAGGCCCCACCCTGCAGAAGGAGATTCTGACAAGGAGGCAGTGGGATTGGTGAGCCCAACTTTATCCTCCAAGCTAGAGGGAACCACGGCTTCCTGAGCCAGTAAGGTAGGACTACTATTGCTGTGACCCTTTCTAGCTGAATCTTCAGCAGGACTGAGAGCCAATGGAAGCGGTGGAACACATACACCAAGGGGAAGTTCCAAGGCCTGGACAGAGCACCCTGACCAAACGCCTGTGGATGCCAGGTCCAGGAGAAGAAGCAAAGAAGTTTACAATTCTCCTCCGGTGCCATAAGATCTATCGAAGGCATCCCCCAGACCCTAAAGATCTTGTGTAGGTACATTTGTTGTGATCCCAAAAGCTTCGGCTCAAGCGATCTGCTAAAACATTCTCGGGCGAGATATGATGCTGTAAGAGAGCCAAGATTCTTCTCTGCCCACAGCAGGATCTGGCATGCCACCCGAAGGAGAGGGCGACTTATTGTGCCCCCTTGATGAGACACATATGCCACCTTAGTTTTGTTGTCCGAAAGGATCTTGAAAGCTCGACCTCGCAACATAGGTTGGAACACTAAGGTTGCGCGTCTGACAGCATCCAATCCCAGGAAAGTTGACCTCTTTGGGCCACAAAGGTTCCATTGGCCTTGAACCTGCTGTCCCAGGCAGTATGCCCCCCAGTCTGCCAGACTGGCATTGCTCGTTACCACTAATAGTTCTGAGGCCTTCAACAAAACTCTGCAGGAAAGATTGCAAGCTACTGACCACCAAACCAGGGACCAGATCATCGGAATTGGCAGATAGATTTTCTAGAACAAGGAGAGACTGCACCACTTGACCCCCGGGAATACTGGAATTGTGGCTGATAGAACCCCCAGATACTGCATGCATTCCTTCACCATCACAGAAGGCCTGGCCATCACTGCTTTTGTCTGAGACTGGATCCCCTGGACCTTCCTCTGAGGAAGAGAAACATAACCCCGATCCATGTCGAATTGTACTCCAAAATACTCCAACATTTGATGCATTTGTGTCTCCCAAAAGTTAATCAACCAACCAAACCGAGCTAGAGTTTTGCAGTCTTCAGACGGACCCAGAAGTAGCATGTCATCTAGATAATGGAGTATTTGCACTCCTTTGACCCTGAGAGATGCAAAGACAGCAGATAGTAGCTTTGAAAAATGTTCTTGGAGCTGTGCAGAGACCGAATGGGAGACATTGAAATTGAAAACGAGAGCCTTCCATGGAAAACTTGAGAAAGCGATGGTGAGATGCGTCTATGGAAACATGAAAATATGCATCTGCCAGATCGATGGAAACCATCCAGCCTCCTGACTCCACAACTGAAATGATCGCTATTTTGAATGGTGGAACCTTCATGTAAGAATTTCGGACTTTGAGGTCGATAACTGGTCTGAAACCCCCTGAAGCCTCTGGGACCAAACACAGAGGGGAACATGCACTTTGACCCAATTCATGCCTTGGAACCGGAAGGATGGTCCTTGTTGTCAACAGCTCCCCTATATATACTTGCAAACATTGCCTCCTTTCCCAATCCGTAGGAAGCCAAATTTCTATGAATAAGGCCTAAGGAGGCCTTGTTCTGAACTTGAGATGATAACCCGATCGAATGACGACTACAATCCAGGCATCCTATATTTTGCCCGCCCAAACCTCCCCGAATTGGGCTAGTTTTGCTCCTACTTGAGAGGGTTGAGCGGAGAAACCTTCAAAAGGATTTATCTGAAGCCTTAGGAGCTTTGTTGACCCTGGGCTTGGAAGGCTTCTGGAAGGTTGAACCGGCTCCCTTCTACTGACTGAAGCCTACCAGGCCTGTAAGCACTGGCCTCTCTGTAGCCTTTTTTTTGGATCTCTGATAAAGCAAAAGGGCTGGAAGAAGAATTCCCTGACCAGGAATCAAACCCGGGCCACGGCGTTGAGAGAACCGAATCCTAGGCACTAGACCAGCTGGGAGAGGTATCCGCTGTCTTTTCCTCTTCTGCGTGATTAGGCAAGATCTGCTGCCGGAAACCCGCTGAATCGCCGATTCTAATGCCGCGTACACACGACTAGACTTTCCGGCAGAAAAGGTCCGACGTAATCATTTCGTCGGACATTCCGATCGTGTGTGGGCTTCATCGGACCTTTTCTTTAGAAAATTCTGATGGACCTAGAAATAGAACATGTTTAAAATCTTTCCGACGGACTCAACCCCTTTAGAGAAAACCGTTCGTCTATGCTAGTCCGACGGACCAAAAACGACTCAAGGGCAGCTATTGGCTACTGGCTATTGAACTTCCTTTTTCTAGTCCCGTCGTACGTCATTGCATTCTAAACTATCTACTCTGATGGAAAGTCCGCTCGTGTGTATGCAGCATTAGTCTTCCCGAAGAGCAGCTTCCGTCGAATGGAACCGAACACAGACTGTGCTTAGAAGCCTTATCGGTCGACCAATCCATCAAAGGAGCAAAGGAGAAGAACTGCAACTTCCCAGACTTTTATCCGAACATCCATCCACCAGCTCCACTACCCACACTGTAAGGGGTGTTGCCACAGAAGTGAGCGTTACCGCCAGTCTGCAGGCTGTTCTGGCAAAACTATACAACCTTTTTAGGTCTGCGTTTATTTAGCAATCCATAGGATCCCTAAAAGAGACGGAATCCTCCAGCGGAATCGGGCGGGCGAATCTCTGTAATAAAGCATTCACCTTAGGTGTAGTGGCCTGAGGGGTACAGCTTTGATACTCTATTATGCACATTGAGCCTCTTCTCAAGCCTCACCCACTCATCGTCAATTACTTCTTTAGTTTCAGAAATTAATGGGAAGGAAGGTAACGATTTCCTTAAATACGGATAGTATCTCTGTTGTTTTTTTGGAGGTGATGATTCTTCCTGCCACTCTATTGCATCCCATACAGTCTCCACCAAGGGGGGGACCAAAGCTGCGATCAAACGTATGCGATTCCAAGACAAATGCTGCCTCAGATGGATCCGAATCGCTATTGACTTCAGAGTTAAAACGCACTGAAAACACATGATCCGAATCTGTAGATGCTGGAGATACACGAGGAAGAGCAGGATTCCTAGAAACACTCTTTAACCCTTCCTTGACGGTGTGCTTAATGTAGGACTTTAACCTGGCGTGCTTTTGCAGCATTGTCCTGAGCCGCCCCCTTGAAGCAAGATGCACATATCCGCTTTCCTCTGAGGACCTCAGCTGAGCAGGCCCAACAGGATCTTTCTTCTGCCTGGGCTGGGGGTGAAGACCTATCCAAAGAAGAGGATCTTCTGTGTCTGCTCCCGGATTTGGTCTTTCTAGAGGCTTTCCAATGTCTTGGCCTCTCTTGGCTCGGGCCCGAGCGACTAAAGTGAGGTAAGAGCGAGGGAGATCTGGAATGCCGTGACAACGGGCGTCTATCCAGCCGCATGTGACTCTGCGATTTGTCATGTCTAGTCCCTTTTTTTTACTCCTTTGAAACTGGAATGCTGATTTGGAACCTCTTTGCGGGCATTTATCCCGCACTGGGTCCTTCTCTCTGTAAAAGAGACAGAATCCTCCAGCGGAATCGGGCAGGCGAATCTCTGTAATAAAGCATTCACCTTAGGTGTAGTGGCCCGAGGGGTACAGCTTTGATACTCTATTATGCACATTGAGCCTCTTTTCAAGTCTCACCCACTTATCGTCAATTACTTCTTTAGTTTCAGAAATTAATGGGAAGGAAGGTAACGATTTCCTTAAATATGGATAGTATCTCTGTTGTTTTTTTGGAGGTGATGATTCTTCCTGCCACTCTATTGCATCCCATACAGTCTCCACCAAGGGGGGGACCAAAGCTGCGATCAAACGTATGCGATTCCGAGACAAATGCTGCCTCAGATGATCCGAATCGCTATTGACTTCAGAGTTAAAACGCACTGAAAACACATGATCCGAATCTGTAGATGCTGAAGATACACGAGGAGGAGCAGGATTCCTAGAAACACTCTTTAACCCTTCCTTGACGGTGTGCTTAATGTAGGACTTTAACCTGGCGTGCTTTTGCAGCATTGTCCTGAGCCGCCCCCTTGAAGCAAGATGCACATATCCGCTTTCCTCTGAGGACCTCAGCTGAGCAGGCCCAACAGGATCTTTCTTCTGCCTGGGCTGGGGGTGAAGACCTATCCAAAGAAGAGGATCTTCTGTGTCTGCTCCCGGATTTGGTCTTTCTAGAGGCTTTCCAATGTCTTAGCCTCTCTTGGCTCGGGCCCGAGCGACTAAAGTGAGGTAAGAGCGAGGGAGATCTGGAATGCGGTGACAACGGGCGTCTATCCAGCCGCATGTGACTCTGCGATTTGTCATGTCTAGTCCCTTTTTTTTACTCCTTTGAAACTGGAATGCTGATTTGGAACCTCTTTGCGGGCATTTATCCCGCACTGGGCCCTTCTCTCTGTAAAACACTGAGAATGTGCTCTCTTTTAAACAAATAAATAAAAAACTTTTCTTTTTTTTTTTAAACAAAAAATAAATAAATAAAAACAATTAAAATAAACTTCTCCACCTGAATCGTCAGTGCTAAGGCAGCTAGGCAGGCAGGCAAAATTCCCCAGACCTATAAGGCACAGGACAATCTAAACATTCTGACAGACAACTAACACAGCAGAAAGTAATGAGAGACCAGGAAGTGAGGCTTACCAGAGCAGAGCAGCAGATTGATCAGCTGGAGGCTGAGATTAGAGCAGCGATGAGTCCTCCTGCACACAGAGTGGCTCAGAGAGTTACCATAGAGGACAGAGCCTGCTGCAAATCAGCAATGAGCCTTCTGGTGTTTGCTAGGCAACTCAAAGAGGAAGCTGCCTCTGACCTCACCTGCCCAACTCTGAGCTTCCTGAAAGACATCCATGTGGGGGTGGTGAACTACAAGTCCCAGCGAGCCAAACCACTGTCTGAACAACAAAAACACAGAAGGAGAGAGTGCCAACACCTGCCTAACAAAGGTATATACAGTCATTTATACTGCCAGTGACCTTTGCCAGTAATACACAGTCATTTATACTGCACCTTATGCCAATGCCAAATGCCAAAATGCCAAACCCACATGGCGGCAGCAAGCCATGTGCTCACATCTTTTTGGCCTACAGATGTGAGCACATGGCTTGCTGCCGCCATGTTGGTTTGGCATCTCCTTTGAACTAACTGGGGTATTTGAGTGGATCATCTTGCCCATTGGAGGAATACCTTGAGAACCCACCTACCCATAGAAGATTGTGGAGATCTTTATTTATATATGGATGCTATTTACTTCTACTATTAAGGTGAGAGTTCTGGGAGACCTTAGCATTAAGAGGCTATTCACAAAACATTTAGGAACATTATGGACATTTTTTCTTTCAACATCATGTTTACTGGTTACATCAGGATGTGAGGACGGCAAAAGTTTTCAACTATTTTCATCCATTCAGAGGACTATCTAGCCTCACTATTTATTAATTTATATGTTTCTTCGATTTGGGACGCATTTTACTTTACATTAATTCAGGAACATTTTTGATACTTTATTGCTATTTTGCACATCTGCAATTATTATTTGCACATTTTGGTCACTATATTGATATTTTTGGCACATTGTATATTTTTTTATATATTTTATATTATTGTTGTTATCACTCATTCACATGGAGATAATTTTTTAGTGGTATTTTTTATTATCCCATTACAGGGTTGATTTTTTGTGATATTTATCTTTTGCGCTAGATCACTTTATCTAGATATATTATGTTTTAGTGTTTTGTGACACACTTTTAGGTTTTGCCGCATTTGATACACTAATTTTATCACCTTGGTCACTAACTAAATTTCTAGTTACTCTCAGCAGCGCAAGAAACACACTCACTTTTATATAGGGGGGTCTTCTGAGACGGATGAGGCAGAACCCGAACAGGGTGGATGGAGATAAAGAATAAATAAAAGGCGTCCAGAGCGAGGACAAAGAAAGAACACTGGTGTGGGCAGACAGCTGACCTTTATGGGCTAAGAAAGAGGTGGTCCTGGAGGGGTCAGAGAGGGCGGACCTGACCCATAGTAGGCTGACATGGGGAGGTCCAGGAAATACAGTCTAGTGTGTGTGTGTGTGTGTGTGTATATATATATATATATATATATATATATATATATACTCTTCATTCAGTGTAGCCTATATATACAGTGCATTCAGCTGTGTACAGTATATAATACACTTCAGGCAGTGTATGTGTGTATATATATATATATATATATATATATACTCCAGTCAGTGTATCAATATACAGTATATATACACAGTCCAGTGTGTGTGTGTGTGTGTGTGTGTATATATATATATATATATATATATATATATATATATATATATATATATATATATATATATATATACTGCATTCAGCGGTGTACAGTATATAATACACTTAAGGCTGTGTACACAGTATATAATACAGTGCAGCCATTGTACAGTTTCTAATACACTTCAGGTGGTGTACACAGTATATACTGCAGTGCAGCCGGTGTACACAGTATATAATACAGTGTGTACAGGTTCTAATACACTTCAGGCGGTGTATTAAAAAAAAATATATATAATGCGATATAGCCTATATATACAGTACACCACCGAATGCACTGTATATATAGGCTATATCGTATATCGTAGTATCGTAGTATATATATATATACCACCAAGGAGAGGCAGACGCTCACAGGCCACTAAAAGAGGGCAAGCGGCCTCTGTATCTACAGTCAACATTGGTGGTTGGGACATTTGGCATCCTCTGCAGGTGGCTGTGGGGCACGCTTGACCTTTTTTTCTGCTGCTGGCCATGTTATTGAGCCACAACATGCAGAAGAGTTGGTGGAGTGGATAACAAAGCCGTCCTCATCCTCCTCATCCTCTATTATCCAGGCTCAGAGTAGTTTGCCTTCCAACGCAGCTGCCAAAGCAGGATATTCCACCAGCTCCTTGTCCACAGTCACTCCTTCCGTAGCCCCACCATCATGCACAGAGGAGTCCCTAGAATTAATCGAGCACAGTGTCGGTTACATGCTGCTGGAGGATGCGCAGCGATTTGAAGGCTCTGATGTTGGTTCCCAGGTTGAGGAAGGGAGTAACGTGAGCCAAGAGAGAGGGGATGCCACAGAAGGACAATAAACTGCCAGTCATGTTCCCCCAGCTGCAGCATACTGCCAAGTTTTCTCCAGTGACAAGGAGGGAGGGGATGATGAGGTCACTGACTGTACTTGAGTGCCTGAGAGAAGAGAGAAGAAAAGTGAGGAGGAGGAGGCACAACTCCAACGAGACTGCTGGTTGGAAGCTAAACAGTGAGGACCTTGAGTGGAGAGTGTGAACAAGTTTTGCTTTTTGACTGCTGGTGATTACTGGGTTTCATTTTTAGGTTCTTTTTGGGGCTTTTCCTTGTAGCTTTTTAACACCTTTTTCTGTCACTTTTTAAACAGCTTTTTTTTCTTTGCTTCCTTCAGCCTACTAATTAAGGGGAGTGGTTAATTGGTCACAGGTGCTTGAGGCCTATATAACCTTCTGTAGAACTCATTGTGAGCCTGCTCATCTTTGAGCTTGCTGGAACTTAGACCAAGTGGAACTGGACTAAGTGGTGAGTTAAAAAAACAGAGGTAGTGGAACTCAACTAAGTGGTAAGTTAAAAAAAACAGAGTTAGTGGAACTGGACTAAGTGGTGAGTTAAAAAACCAGAGCTGAAAACAAGAGGTTGTAACAGGGGTCAAGTACCTGTGTAGGGTGAGTGTGTACCTGTGTATTGTAAGTACATGAGTGCTGCGAGTGCACACGGGCTGTATTGAGTATTACCTGTGTATTGTGAGTACCTGAGTGTTGTCTGAGTAGTGTGTGTGGATCGTTAGTACTTGTGTATTGTGTGTGTACGTTGGTCTGTGAGTGCACGCTGGTCAACGGGTGCATGTTGGTCAGCGAGTGCACGTTGGTCTGCGGGTGCACGTTGGTCTGCGGGTGCACGTTGGTCTGCGGGTGCACGTTTGTCTGCGGGTGCACGTTGGTCTGCGGGTGCACGTTGGTCTGCGGGTGCACGTTGGTCTGGGAGTGCACGTTGGTCTGGGAGTGCACGTTGATCTGGGAGTGCACGTTGGTCAGTAGGTGCACGTTGGTTAGTAGGTGCACGTTGGTCAACGGGTGCATGTTGGTCAGCGAGTGCACATCGGTCTGCGGGTGCACGTTGGTCTGGGAGTGCACGTTGTCAGCGAGTGCACGTTGGTCAGTAGGTGCACGTTGGTCAGCGAGTACCTGTGTATTGTCTGGTTGAGTACCCGTGTATTGTCTGGTTGAGTACCTGTGTATTGTCTTGTTGAGTATTAGTGTCAGGAAGCTAGTTGTTAGGTAATTTGGGCGGGGTATAATCCCCTATCCTCATTAAATTTGTAGGTACAATGCCCGGTGGATGTGGAGATGCAACTCAGTGTACATCTTGCGTCGTGTATGCATTCCTTGATCATACGATCAAGGGTGAATACTGCTGTGCAAAATGTAAGCACATTGTTTCCCTGGAAGCCCAGGTTCTGAATCTGGGGAGGCAACTGTCAGCACTCAGAAGTCCCTCCATACTAAAGGAGAGACAGGAACGTACATAGCAGGTGCTGGCAGGGGCCAGCACAGAGGCGGGTGGAGACAAAGAGGTGCAGGCTCTTGGAAAGAGTAGATGGGTGACAGTCAGGAAGGGTAGAGGGGGAAGTGCTAGGAAGGCCAATCCAGGGCTGGAGCATCCCAATAAATATACTCCAGTGAGTGACATTGGTGAAACCAGCCAGGCACCAGCACTGTTGGAGCTAAGGGACTATTCTAGCTGCCGGGGGAAGAACTCCTCCAGTGAGAGTGGGGGGGGAAGCGAAGGGAAAGGAAAGACAGATACTGGTGGTAGGGGACTCAATTCTTAGAAGGACAGAGAGGGCAATCTGTAACAAAGACCTGAAGCGCCAAACTGTATGTTGTCTAGTGGGATCTCAGGTTCGGCACATCACGAATCTGGTGGACAGATTACTGAGAGGGGCTGGGGAAGACCCGGCTGTCATGGTGCACATTGGCACCAATGACAAAGTCAGAGGCAGATGGAGTGTCCTAAAGAACGATTTCAGGGACTTGGGAACTTACTTGAGGAAAAGGACCTCCAAGGTAGTATTCTCAGGAATACTACTGGTACATTGAGCCACACCAGAAAGGCAGAGGGAGATTAGGGAAGTAAACAAGCAGCTGAAGAGCTGGTGTAGTAAGGAGGGGTTTGGGGCCTTGGTAGGGATGAGCCTGATGTTAGAGTCGAACTTAAGTTCGACTCGAACATCGGGTGTTCGCCTGTTCACCGAACCGTGAACAATATGCGGTGTTTGCGGCAAATTCGAAAGCTGCCGGAACACCGTTAAAGTCTATGGG
Source organism: Lithobates clamitans (assembly GCA_037952925.1). NCBI lineage: Eukaryota > Metazoa > Chordata > Amphibia > Anura > Ranidae > Lithobates > Lithobates clamitans. Next base: position 1,864,442 of record JBBGZY010000012.1, on the reverse strand, counting down.
ACACTAACATGAAAAATCAAAAGTGCTAATTTTAAAGGCTTATATGCAAGTTATTGTCATAAAAAGTGTTTGGGGACCTGGGTCCTGCCCCAGGGGACATGTATCAATGCTAAAAAAATTTTTTTTAAATGGCCGTTTTTTTGGGAACAGAGATTTTTTAATACTTAAAGTGAAACAATAAAAATGAAATATTCCTTTAAATATCGTGCCTGAAGGGTGTCTATAGTATTCCTGTAAAGTGGTGCATTTTTCCCGTGTTTAGAACAGTACCACAGCAAAATGACATTTCTAAAGGAAAAATTGTCACTTAAAACTGATCGTGGCTGTAATGAATTCTCGGGTCTCGGCAATATAGATACAGATAATTGAGAAAAAGAGCATGGGATCCCCCCCTTCCATTACCAGGCCCTTTGGGTCTGGTATGAATATTAAGGGGAACCCCGAATCAAAAATTTTTTTTAAAAATTGCATGGGGGTCCCCCTAAAATCCATAACATGCCCTTCGACTTGAACATCGGGTGTTCGCCTGTTCCCCGAACAGTGAACAATATGCGGTGTTTGCGGCAAATTCGAAAGCTGTCGGAACACCGTTAAAGTCTATGGGACACTAACATGAAAAATCAAAAGTGCTAATTTTAAAGGCTAATATGCAAGTTATTGTCATAAAAAGTGCTTGGGGACCTGGGTCCTGCCCCAGGGGACATGTATCAATGCAAAAATATTTTTTTTTAAACGGCTGTTTTTTTCGTGAGCAGTGATTTTTTTTTAATGCTTAAAGTGAAACAATAAAAATGAAATATTCCTTTAAATATCGTGCCTGGAGGGTGTTTATAGTATGCCTGTAAAGTGGCACATTTTTCCCGTGTTTACAACAGTACCACAGCAAAATTGCATTTCTAAAGGGAAAATTGTCATTTAAAACTGATCGCGGCTGTAATGAATTGTCGGGTCTCGAGAACATAGATACAGATAATTGAAAAAAAGAGCATAGGATCCCCCCTGTGCATTAGCAGGCCCCTTGGGTCTGGTATGAATATTAAGGGGAACCCTGTGCCAATTTTTTTAAAAATGGGATAGGGGTCCTCCTCCATGGGAGGCTCCCGCCATCTGATGCCTGGTAATGGAGGGGGGGATCCCATGCTTTTTTTTTTTTTTCAATTATCTGTATCTATATTGCCGAGACCCGACAATTCATTACAGCTGCGATCAGTTTTAAATGACAATATTTCCTTTAGAAACGTCATTTTGCTGTGGTTCTAAACACAGGAAAAATGTGCCACTTTACAGGCATACTATAGACACCCCCAGGCACAATATTTAAAGGAATATTTCATTTTTATTGATTCAGCATTAAAAAATCACTGCTCCTGAAAAAACATCCGTTTTTTAAAAAAAAATTTGCATTGATACATGTCCCCTGGGGCATGACCCAGGTCCCAAACACTTTTTATGATAATAACTTGCATATAAGTAGGGATGAGCTTCAAGTTGGAGTCGAACTCATGTTCGACTCAAACATTGGCTGTTCGCAAGTTCGCCGAACAGCGAACAATTTGGGGTGTTCGCGGCAAATTCGAATGCCGCGGAACACCCTTTAAAAGTCTATGGGAGAAATCAAAAGTGCTAATTTTAAAGGCTACTATGCAAGTTATTGTCATAAAAAGTGTTTGGGGACCTGGGTCCTGCCCCAGGGGACATGGATCAATGCAAAAAAAAGTTTTAAAAACGGCCATTTTTTCAGGAGCAGTGATTTTAATAATGCTTAAAGTCAAACAATAAAAGTGTAATATCCCTTTAAATTTCGTACCTGGGGGGTGTCTATAGTATGCCTGTAAAGGGGCGCATGTTTCCTGTGTTTAGAACAGTCTGACAGCAAAATGACATTTTGAAGGAAAAAACTCATTTAAAACTACCCGCGGCTATTGCATTGTCGACAATACACATAGAAGTTCATTGATAAAAACGGCATGGGAATTCCCCGAAGGGGAACCCCGAACCAAAATTAAAAAAAAGAAATGACGTGGGATTCCCCCTTCAGGTCTGGTATGGATTTTAAGGGGAACCCCGCACCAAAAAAAAAAAAACGGCGTGGGGTCCCCCCAAAAATCCATACCAGACCCTTATCCAAGTACGCAACCTGGCAGGCCGCAGTAAAAGAGGGGGGGACGAGAGTGCGGCCCCCCCTCCTGAACCATACCAGGCCACATGCCCTCAACATTGGGAGGGTGCTTTGGGGTAGCCCCCCAAAACACCTTGTCCCCATGTTGATGAGGACAAGAGCCTCATCCCCACAACCCTGGCCGGTGGTTGTGGGGGTCTGCGGGCGGGGGGCTTATCGGAATCTGGAAGCCCCCTTTAACAAGGGGAGCGCCAGATCCCGCCCCCCCCTTTGTGAAATGGTAAGGGGGTACTTACCCCTACCATTTCCCTAAAAAACTGTCAAAAATGTTAAAAATGACAAGAGACAGTTTTTGACAATTCCTTTATTTAAATGCTTCTTCTTTCTTCTATCTTCCTTCATCTTCTGGTTCTTCTGGTTCTTCTGGCTCTTCTGGTTCTTCCTCCGGCGTTCTCGTCCAGCATCTCCTCCGCGGCGTCTTCTATCTTCTTCTCCTCGGGCCGCTCCGCACCCATGGCATGGGGGGGAGGCTCCCGCTCTTCCATTCTTCTCTTCTTCATTTTCTTCTCCGGGCCGCTCCGCAACCCATACTGGCATGGAGGGAGGCTCCCGCTGTGTGACGCCGCTCCTCGTCTGACAGTTTTTAAATAACGGGGGCGGGGCCACCCGGTGACCCCGCCCCCCTCTGATGCACGGGACATGATGGGACCTCCCTGTGGCATTCCCCGTGGTGTCACAGGGAAGTCCCGTCAAGTCACCGTGCGTCAGAGGGGGCGGGGTCACCGGGTGGCCCCGCCCCCCGTTATTTAAGAACTGTCAGACGAGGAGCGCCGTCACACAGCGGGAGCCTCCCTCCATGCCAGCATGGTTTGCGGAGCGGTCCGGAGAAGAAAATGAAGAAGAAAAGAAAAGAAGAGAAGAGCGGGAGCCCCCCCCATGCCATGGGTGCGGAGCGGCCCGAGGAGAAGAAGATAGAAGACGCCGCGGAGGAGATGCTGGACGAGAACGCCGGAGGAAGAACCAGAAGAGCCAGAAGAACCAGAAGATGAAGGAAGAAAGAAGAAGCATTTAAATAAAGGAATTGTCAAAAACTGTCTCTTGTCATTTTTCACATTTTTGACAGTTTTTTAGTGAAATCGTAGGGGTAAGTACCCGCTTACCATTTCACACAGGGGGGGGCCGGGATCTTGGGGTCCCCTTGTTAAAGGGGGCTTCCAGATTCCGATAAGCCCCCCGCCCGCAGACCCCCACAACCACTGGCCAGGGTTGTGGGGATGAGGCCCTTGTCCTCATCAACATGGGGACAAGGTGTTTTGGGGGGCTACCCCAAAGCACCCTCCCAATGTTGAGGGCATGTGGCCTGGTACGGTTCAGGAGGGGGGGGGCGCACTCTTGTCCCCCCCTCTTTTCCTGCGGCCTGCCAGGTTGCGTGCTCGGATAAGGGTCTGGTATGGATTTTTGGGAGGACCCCACGCCGTTTTTTGTTTTTTTTTTGGCGCGGGGTTCCCCTTAAAATCCATACCAGACCTGAAGGGTCTGGTATGGAATTTAGGGGGAACCCCACGTCATTTTTTTTTTTAAATTTTGGCCGGGGTTCCCCTTAATATCCATACCAGACCTGAAGGGCCTGGTATGGAATTTAGGAGGACTCCCACGTCATTTTTTTTTTTAAATTTTGGTTCGGGGTTCCCCTTTGGGGAATTCCCATGCCGTTTTTATCAATGAACTTCTATGTGTATTGTCGGCAATGCAATAGCCGCGGGTAGTTTTAAATGAGTTTTTTCCTTCAAAATGTCATTTTGCTGTCAGACTGTTCTAAACGCAGGAAACATGCGCCCCTTTACAGGCATACTATAGACACCCCCCAGGTATGAAATTTAAAGGGATATTACACTTTTATTGTTTGACTTTAAGCATTATTAAAATCACTGCTCCTGAAAAAACGGCCGTTTTTAAAACTTTTTTTTGCATTGATCCATGTCCCCTGGGGCAGGACCCAGGTCCCCAAACACTTTTTATGACAATAACTTGCATATTAGCCTTTAAAATTAGCACTTTTGATAATTTATGTTCGTGTCCCATAGACTTTAACGGTGTTCGCGTGTTCGAACGAACATTTTTCCTGTCCGCATGTTCTGGTGCGAACCGAACAGGGGGGTGTTCGGCTCATCCCTACATATAAGCCTTTAAAATTAGAACTTTTGATTATTCATGTTCTTGTCCCATAGACTTTAACGGTGTTCGTGTGTTCTGCCAAATTGTTTACCTGTTCGCATGTTCTGCTGTGAACCGAACAGGAGGGTGTTCGGCTCATCCCTAGTTCCTGGAGGACTGGGCCGACTTCTCAGTCAATCACCAGTACTATAGAAGGGATGAACTGCATCTAAATGAGGAGGGTGCAGATCAGCTGGGAGTAAAGATCTGCAAAAAGTTAGAGGGGTTCTTAAACTAGGCAATGGGGGGAGGGCCCAGAGGTAGAGGTAGACAGCGCGGAACATATTTCAGAGGGTAGTATTGGGGGCATTAGTGGTAGGTTGACTAAAGCACATAAACCCAAGGTAATTAATAGTAACAAGTCCTAGTTGCAGTCTCAGAACACCCAATAAGAGGATAGTATGCGACCGATCTAAACTATGTGGCATGTTCACCAATGCCAGGAGCCTGGCGGACAAGATGGGTGAACTAGAGATACTGTTGTACAAGGAGGATTTGGATTTTGTGGGAATTTCAGAGAACTGGTTTAACAGCTCTCATGATTGGTTGGCAACCATTCAAGGGTATACCCTTTATCTCAGGGATACAGATGGTAAAAAAGGGGAAGGGGTATGCCTATATATTAAGAATAATGTACAGGTGAATGTGAGAGATGACATCTCTAATGGAGCAAGGGAGGAGGTGGAATCCTTATGGGTAGAGCTCCAAAGGGATGAAGGGGAAAATATTACTGGGAGTATGCTATAGGCCTACTAACCTGAGGGAGGAGAGGGAGTTGGATCTCCTATCACAAGTTGGATTAGCAGCAAGGATGGGAAGTGTTATCATAATGGGGGATTTTAATTATCCAGACATAGACTGGGTGGAGGGAACCACGCATTCGTCTAAGGCTCGCCAGTTCCTAAATGTCTTGCAGGACAATTTCATAGTTCAGATGGTAGACGCACCAACTAGAAATAAAGCAATACTGGATCTACTGATTACCAACAATACAGACCTGATCACGGATGTGGAAATACGGGGCAATTTAGGAAACCATGAACACGGGTCAATTGGCTTCAGTGTAAATCACACAAATAAGAAACATAAGGGGAATACAAAGACACTGAATTTCAAAAGAGCCAAGAGGAAAGATGGGTTTGCTTTAAGAGCATATTAAATAAGGGCATTAGCCAATGCATCCAATTGGGTAATAAATGTGAAAGAGTGAACAAAAGTCCTGGATGGCTTAACTCCAATGTTAAAAATGCATATAAAAGCAAAGGAGAAGGCCTTCAAAAAATACTAGGTTGAGGGATCATCATCAGCATTCAGACTTTATAAAGAATGCAAGAAGAAATGTAAGGGTGCAATTAGGATAGAACACGAAAGACACATAGTGGAGGAGTGCAAGAAAAATCCCAAGAAATTTTTGAAGTATGTAAACAGTAAAAAAGGGAGGACAGACCATATTGGCCCCATAAAGAATGAGGAAGGACATCTGGTTACAAAGGATGGGGAGATGGCAAAGATATTGAATTAACAGAGGACAGAATTAAAATTAGATTTGGGAAACTTAACATTAATAAATCACCGGGACCAGATAGCTTGCATCTGAGGGTACTTAGGGAACTCAGTCAAGTAATTGTCAGATCATTGTTCCTAATTTTTACTGACAGTCTACTGACTGGAATGGTACCAGGTGATTGGAGAAAAGCCAATGTAGCACCAATATTTAAAAAGGGCCAAAAATACATACCTGGGAATTAGACCAGTTAGCCTAACATCAATAGTATGCAAGCTCTTGCAGGGGATGATAAGGGACTATATACAAGATTTTAGTAACGAGAATAGTATCATTAGCAGTAATCAGCATGGATTCATGAAGAATTGTTCTTGCAAACCAATCTATTAACCTTCTATGGTGATTTGAGTTGCCATCTAGATAAAGGAACGCCCGTAGACGTGGTGTATCTGGATTCTGCAAAAGCATTTGACACAGTTCCCCATAAACGTTTACTGTACAAAATAAGGTCCGTTAGCATGGACAGGGCACTTGAGGCAGAACACCGGGAGGAAGAGTAGGACTTCCTTTCCTCTCAAGGCCCCTTTATCCAGATAGCATTCCTGCGGGGCTGCCATACAAACAGGAAGAAGAGGAGGAGGAGGATTGTGTCAGCATGGATGTAGAGGATAACACACAGCAGTCTTCAAGGGATGGTTTTCAGTCCCCAGAGACCCAAGGAGTTGTACATGGCTGGGAGGAGGTAGTTACGGATAATGTGATCCTTAGTGACCCAGAGTACTCAGAATTGAATGCCTCTGCATACTTATGCTGCATTGCCTCCCTGATTCTGCAAAGCCTGCGAAAGGAACCTAGGATTCCTGGTATCAAGGAGAGGGATCATTACTGGCTGGCAACCCTTCTTACTCCACGTTACAAAGGGTAAAGTTGCAGAGCTCATCCTGCCTTCGCAGAGGGAGCAGAGGATGAAACATCTTCAGGATGCCTTGAAGAAAAGTTTGTGTAATGCATTTCCAGAACTTGGGAGGTTACCATTTCCTGGTGCTGGACAACATGTTTCTGAGGCTTCGTTCGGTCAGAGGAAGAGTGGTGGAGAAGGTGGCCGGCTGACTAAACAATTTTTCAGTCCTCAGCGCCAAGGTCTGATAGGTTCAAGCAACCATCACCAGTGTCTGCATTATATGGTGCAGGAATATCTAGGGGCAAGAGCAGACTTGGAGACCTTTCCAACAGAGCATTCACTGGGTTACTGGGCCTTGAGGATGGACCACTGGCCAGAACTTGCTCAATATGCAATCGAGCTACTGGCCTGTTCTGCATCCAGCGTGCTTTCTGAACGCACATTCAGTGTTGCTGGAGGTTTTGTAACGGATCAAAGAGTGCGCCTGTCCACAGACTCTGTTGATAAGCTCACATTTAAAAAAATGAATCAGTCCTGGATCAGCAGCTATCAAGCACCTGATGCTAATGTAACTGATTGAATTTGCTTTGGTTCTGGGATCCCTTGAAGACTGCTTATGCTGCCTATCTTATTCCTCCTGAATCATGATGATGCTAGCTTCCAACAATCTTTTTAACAGGGGCATGTATTTAGTTACATAGTTACATAGTAGGTGAGGTTGAAAAAAGACACAAGTCCATCAAGTCCAACCTATGTGTGTGATTATTTGTCAGTATTTCATTACATATCCCTGTATGTTGCGGTCATTCAGGTGATTATCTAATAGTTTCTTGAAGCTATCAATGCTCCCCGCTGAGACCACCGCCTGTGGAAGGGAATTCCACATCCTTGCCGCTCTTACAGTAAAGAACCCTCTACGTAATTTAAGGTTAAACCTCTTTTCTTCTAATTGTAATGAGTGGCCACGAGTCTTATTAAACTCTCTTCTGCGAAAAAGTTTTATCCCTATTGTGGGGTCACCAGTACAGTATTTGTAAATTGAAATCATATCCCCTCTCAAGCGTCTCTTCTCCAGAGAGAATAAGTTCAGAGCTTGCAACCTTTCCTCATAACTAAGATCCTCCAGACCCTTTATTAGCTTTGTTGCCCTTGTTTGTACTCGCTCCATTTCCAGTACATCCCTCCTGAGGACTGGTGCCCAGAACTGGACAGCATACTCCAGGTGCGGCCGGACCAGAGTCTTGTAGAGCGGGAGAATTATTGTTTTATCTCTTGCGTTGATCCCCTTTTAATGCATGCCAATATTCTGTTTGCTTTATTAGCAGCAGCTTGGCATTGCATGCCATTGCTGAGCCTATCATCCACTAGGACCCCCAGGTCCTTTTCCATCCTAGATTCCCCCAGAGGTTCTCCCCCCAGTGTATAGATTGCATTCATATTTTTGCCACCCAAATGCATTATTTTACATTTTTCTACATTGAACCTCATTTGCCATGTAGTCGCCCACCCCATTAATTTGTTCAGGTCTTTTTGCAAGATTTCCACATCCTGCGGAGAAGTTATTGCCCTGCTTACTGTTTATCCCATCCTCCAGATCATTTATGAACAAATTAAATAGGATTGGTCCCAGCACAGAACCCTGGGGAACCTCACTACCCACCCCTGACCATTCTGAGTACTCCCCATTTATCACCACCCTCTGAACACGCCCTTGTAGCCAGTTTTCAATCTATGTACTCACCCTAAGGTCCATGCCAACGCACCTAATTTTGTACAGTAAAACGTTTATGGGGAACTGTGTCAAATGCTTTTGCAAAATCCAGATACACCACGTCTATGGGCCTTCCTTTATCTAGATGGCAACTCACCTCCTCATAGAAGGTTAATAGATTGGTTTAGCAAGAACGATTCTTCATGAATCCATGCTGATTACTGCTAATGATATCATTCTTATTACTAAAATCTTGTATATAGTCCCTTATCATCCCCTCCAAGAGTTTACATACTATTGATGTTAGGCTAACTGGTCTGTAATTCCCAGGGATGTTTTTTGGGCCCTTTTTAACTATTGGTGCTACATTGGCTTTTCTCCAATCAGCTGGTACCATTCCAGTCAATAGACTGTCTGTAAAAATTAGGAACAACGGTCTGGCAATCACCTGACTGAGTTCCCTAAGTACCCTCGGATGCAAGCCATCTGGTCCCGGTGATTTATTAATGTTAAGTTTCTCAAGTCTAATTTTAATTCGGTCCTCTGTTAACCATGTAGGTGCTTCCTGTGTTGTGTTATGAGGATAAACACTGCAGTTTTGGTTACTGAAGCCCCCCGATTCACTCGTGAATACTGAGGAGAAGAATAAATTCAATACCTTTGCCATCTCCCCATCCTTTGTAACCAGATGTCCTTCCTCATTCTTTATGGGGCCAATATGGTCTGTCCTCCCTTTTTTACTGTTTACATACTTAAAGAATTTCTGGGGATTTTTTTTGCTCTCCTCCGCTATGTGTTATTCATGTTCTATCTTAGCCGTCCTAATTGCACCCTTACATTTCTTATTGCATTCTTTATAAAGTCTGAATGCTGAGGATGATCCCTCAACCCTGTATTTTTTGAAGGCCTTCTCCTTTGCTTTTATATGCATTTTTTCATTGGAGTTAAGCCATCCAGGATTTTTGTTCGCTCTTTTAAATTTATTACCCAATGGGATACACTGGCTAATGCCCTTATTTAATATGCTCTTAAAGCAAACCCATCTCTCCTCCGTATTCTTTGTTCCTAATATTTTATCCCAATTTATGCCTTTTAGCAAGGTTTGTAGTTTAGGGAAGTTGGCTCTTTTGAAATTCAGTGTCTTTGTGTTCCCTTCATGTTTCCTATTTGTGTGATTTATACTGAAACTAATTGACCTGTGATCGCTGTTACCAAAATTGCCCCGTATTTCCACATCTGTGATCAGGTCTGTATTGTTGGTAATCAGTAGATCCAGTAATGTTTTATTTCTAGTTGGTGCGTCTACCATCTGACCCATAAAATTGTCCTGCAAGACATTAAGGAACTGGCGAGCCTTAAATGAATGTGCGGTTCCCTCCGCCCAGTCTATGTCTGGATAATTAAAATCCCCCATTATGATAATACTTCCCATCCTTGCTAATCCAATTTGTGATAGGAGATCCGTCTCCACTTCCTCCCTCAGGTTAGGGGGCCTATAGCATACTCCCAGTATTATTTTCCCCTTAGCTTCATCCCTTTGGAGCTCTACCCATAAGGATTCCACCTCCTCCCTTGCTCCCTCAGTGATGTCATCTCTCACATTCACTTGTACATTATTCTTGATATATAGGCATACCCCTCCCCCTTTTTTACCCTCTCTATCCTTGCGGTATAGGGTATACCCTTGAATGTTTGCCAGCCAATCATGAGAGCTGTTGAACCAGGTCTCTGAAATTCCCACAAAATCCAAATCCTCCTTGTACAACAGTATTTCTAGTTCACCCATCTTGTCCGCCATGCTCCTGGCATTGGTGAACATGCCACATAGTTTAGACCGGTCGTATATTGTCCTCGTATTGGGTGTTTCAAGACTGCAACTAGGACTTGCTACTATACTCACCTTGTGTTTTTGTGCTTTGGTTAACCTACCACTAATGCCCCCAATACTACCCTCTGGAATATCTTCCGCGCTGGCTATCACTGTCTCTGGACCCTCCCCCCCCATCGCCTAGTTTAAAAACCCCTCTAACTTTTTGGCCATCTTCATTCCCAGCAGATCTGCATCCTCCTCATTTAGGTGCAGTCCGTCCCTTCTATAGTACCGGTTACCGACTGAGAAGTCGGCCCAGTCCTCCAGGAACCCAAACCCCTCCTTACTACACCAGCTCTTCAGCCACTTGCTTACTTCCCTAATCTCCCTCTGCCTTTTTGGTGTGGCTTGATGTACCGGTAGTCTTCCTGAGAACACTACCTTGGAGGTGCTTTTCCTCAATTTAGCACCTAAGTCCCTAAAATCGTTCTTTAGGACACTCCATCTGCCTCTGACTTTGTCATGGGTGCCAACATGCACCATGACAGCCGGGTCTTCCCCAGCCCCTCCCAGTAATCTGTCCACAAGATCCGTGATGTGCCGAACCCGAGTGCCCGGTAGACAACATACTGTTCGGTGCTTCAGGTCTTGGTTACAGATTGCCCTCTCTGTCCTTCTAAGAATTGAGTCCCCTACCACCAGAATCTGTCTTTCCTTTACAATTTACAATTTACAATTTTTGATCCAATATTTCACAGCAGGGCCAGTTCCTGCACCTAACAAGAGTAAGGGGTTACAGTGTTCTGGCACCACCAACACCTAATGCCCAATTTTTTTGCAGAGTATATAGTGCACTCCGTATAGTATATATATTCCATTTCAGAGTAGATAGGGCCTGGGGGACCCTCATGCCATTTTTTTCTTTTACATTTTGGCACGGGGATCCCTTTAATATCCATACCAGACCTGAATGGCCTGGTATGGATTTTCAGGGGGAACCCCACACCATTTTTTTTTTTACTTTAGCACGGGGTTCCCTTATTATACATACCAGCCCCGAAGGGCCTGGTAATGGACTGGGGGGGGGAACCCATGCCGTTTTTAAAACATTTTTTACGTATATTGCCGGGATCCAGCAATACATTATAGCTACAGCTGTAAGCAATTTTACATTTTTTCCTTTAGAAATGTCATTTTGCTGCGGGACTGTTATGAACATGGGAAAGATTTGCTACTTTACAGGCAGACTAAAGGGACCCCCAGGCACGATATTTAAATGAATATTTCATTTTTATTGTTTCATTTTAAGCATTATTAATATCACTGAAAAAACGTCTGTTTTAAAAAAAAAAAATTTGCCTTGATACATGTCCCCTGGGGCAGTATCTGGGTCTCCATACACTTTTGATGGCAATAACTTGCATATAAGCCTTTAAAATTAGCACTTTTGATTTTTCATGTTCATGTCCCATAGATTTTAACGGTGTTCGCACAAATTTTTTGCCTGTTCGCATGTTCTGCTGCAAACTGAACCGGGGGGTGTTCGGTTCCTCTCTACTCTTTAATTCTGAACACAGTTATATCCCCAGTTATAAGAGAGTGTGCACACTTACGCAACCACATTATTTTATTTTTTTATTTTTACTTCCCCTCACCTAAAAGATTTCAGTTTGTTTTTCAATTTTGTTGTACAGTTTTTTAGGTCACATTAAAAGGTGGAAAAAGTGGGTTATCTTTGTTACATTTTTTTACATCACAGAAACCTGACATTTTACCAGGGGTGTGTAGACTTTTTATATGCACTGTATATGGTATATTTTATGCTCTTCTGTGATGGCAGGATAGGCTCTGGCAAATTCCCCATTTAATGTGGATTTAAAAGGGTGGCAAGCCAGTAATGGTCCCTCTCATTAATGGCCAGAATCCTGGGATTCTTACATAGGCACTGCGGCATTAATCAGAAAAAAAACCCCTCAAAAATGGACTGTTGGGTCTATTTATTGTGAATGCAATGGATGGTACACAATAATATGTAATCCACAGCAATGCAATTCACAGTAACTAAGCGATACAACACAGTGAATATGGCAGGGGAGGGGTTACTCAACTCTTCGTAATCCACAACAATGCAGTTCACTGTGATGTGATTAGCACTATATAGCTATTGCATCCAACACATTCTAACAAATAGCTGATGGGAGAGTTTATTTTTTAGGGAAGGGACTGGCACAAACCCTATTATACTATGGCACCTGTTTACAGTTTGTGAATCTGGGTTCCAAATGGCAGACATGGTCAAATTCTACTTCGACTTGAATCACATCCCTAGCCAACACTTCCAGGGGGTGTTGAAACTTGCTAGTTACCGCAGACTAAGAGATTCTTGCAGATTCTAATGTATTGAGCTTTAGGTTTAAAATGACTAGACCTATTCCTTTACCAATATCTTATTCCCTAATGTTTACAGTAATATCCGCAGTTCTCTAATCTATTTTGTTTGCCAAATCTGGCAAAAATCAGACCTGCCTCTTTCCATTGAAACAGTTGGTTGCTGTCAGCTCCCCATTCATCCTTGTGTTCTTCATTAATCTCCACACAACAAAAAACAAAATTGCCCATGGGACTTTTAAAGAGCACACCTCAGAATGTACCAGGTAAAATTTATAAATGATTTAATAACACACATTTAAAAACAACATAGAATACAGAAAAAAGAAAATATATTATATATATATATATAGGCATTAACATATTGGTAAATTTTACATTCATGAGACCTGGATACGTCATAAGGATGATTGTCAGCAGCCTGGGATAGCGAGTCTCACTTCTTCGAGAGAAGCACAGATAGATGCCTGGAGATCAAAAGCACAAATGAGTAAATAGAGCAAAAAAATAAAAAAAGAGGGGGGGGAGTGAAGGTGCAAAGCATTTACATATAAGATTCAGTATATTCCACTTACAATTGATGAGAAGCTCCTGGCCTACTGACATAGTATAGATGACTCTTTGTAAAGTAGTCGAAAGATTGATATATACGGGTGGGTATACCATCCTACATTTATAAAAAAAGCTTCAAAACAAAACGTTAATAAAAGTAGATGGATAAATGCATAAAATGCCAACCATGGCACCAAGCTTCCCCCAGGAGCTGTGTGAGGGCAGGGAGATGGAAACCAGTGAGAAACCACAAGAAACAGGAACCTGGGCGAAGGATGTAATTCCCACAAAGAAAGTACCCACACCTGTACAATCAAGGAAATAAACCAAAATAAAAACCTAACCAAGCAAGTAAATTTAAATAATGTGACTAATAGAAATAGGTGAGTGTGTGATGAGATGATGAAATCCAAATAGTAGTATCACTTCATTATTCTCCCTCATACCTGTTATGATATTTGATATAATTACCCCCTTCCTTCCAATTCCGTGACTCTGTTCTTTCCCTCCTGACATCACTACACTGATTCAAGGAAAGTTGTAAGATGGTAGTCCTAAAACACATATCTAGTTGAAAGTCAAGTCAAGCCTATTGTCATACATTTCACCAGAGTGTTTGATCAATATAACATTTTGAAAGGGGTAGGTCTTTATTATAGGAATTACAAGAAAAACAGAAATGGAAGGCGCGCACACCTAGTGCATTACCAAAGATAATTTAATAATAATAATAATTTAATAGGCCAAGCCTAGCTCTGAGGAAGGGAGTGCACCCCCGAAACGCGTTAGTTGTACCCGTGTTCTGTGCATGTCCATGCATTGTTTTTATGGCCTTTTGTCAGTTGCATTTTGCGAGTACTCACTTTTATATAAAACATTTTTATTATTAAATTATCTTTGGTAATGCACTAGGTGTACGCGCCTTCCATTTCTGTTTTTCTTGTAGTTCCTTTCGGATTACCCCATCTGAGGAAGGCAGCATCCACCCAGTTTTGGATACCATATATACTTTTCACGCCACCATTTTATTTGATATATGTTACTTCACACCTTGGAAGACCTATTAGCGCTGGAAGTGACTGTGTTTTTTTGTACCTTATTATAGGAATGCCAGTTCCTTAACAATACATGGAGTTTATTTACTAAAACTGGAGAGTGCAAAATCTGGTGCAACTCTGCATAAGAACCAATCAGTGTCCAGATTTTTTTTTGTCAAAGCTTAATTGAACAAGCTGAAATTAGAAGCTGATTGACTCCCATGCACAGCTGCACCAGATGTTGCACTCTCAACTTTTAGTAAATTAACCATGGTTTCTTCCCTTTACATTAACGTATTCTGGTTGCTCTGGTTTACTCCAAGAATCTAAGAACATAGAACTGGGACGATTGTCTTTCCACCCAATTTTGGGTGGAAAGGTATATGACTGTGGTAGGGATGCCAGCTTGCAAGCTCCTTTGAGGGAAAAGACTGATATAGTTTAATGTTATCTGAAAATTGCTGAAAAACGTGTTAATAAAATTAACAAAAATAACTTACATTTTGCTACCTGTACTTCACAAAGCTATATTTTATAATTGAAACGTATGTTTTACTAAACGTTTCTTCTAGAAATGAAAAGATAATGTTGGTGTTTTAATAAAGCCAGGACTATATCCATTTATCTATGTAGGTGACTCATCTCAATCTTTTATACCTTACATGACTGTCAGTAGTGGCTGCAGTGATTTTAAATTAAATTGATCAGCGATGAAGTAAATTGACTGCAATAGGTATATTGGACACCATCTTTTTATTAATGGATCTATTTGTTCAGATAAAAACTATTTAAATTGGTTCTAATGACATTTTTTTTTATCTTAATGCAGTGCCTGCATTAAGGTTAAAAATGTTAAAAATATCACAGCAAGTGTATCTCTGCCTCACCTTCCTATATACTATACTATCTAGCTATATAGATCCAGTGCTGTGCCATTCTGCAGCCAGTTCTGCTCTCTCTCCCCCACTTCACACAGGCACAATCAAATCCTGGGGAGCCTAGAGCATCTGCAGGGGACCCCAAAAGAGGAGCATGGGGGCTGCTCTGTGAAATACCAGATAAGTAGAACATGCTTATTTAAAAGGAAGCCTTTATAATCACTTTAAAGGTTAAGTTCACCTTTTTGGGAAAAAATATGAAATGCACATATTTTGGCAGAAAAAAAAAAACATTTATTATTTTTTCCCGCAGCCTGGAAAGTATTACATCCGTGATCAATAGAGCACAGGTGCAATGCCAGGCTCCTGCAGTCTCTCAGTTTAGCTGTCTGACAGGGCAGACAGTTACTGAAGAACAGGAGAAGCCATGAACTATGCGAGCGCTCACCAACGCCCTCGCAGTTCATTGAGAACTACAAGCCATCTGCCGCAATTGGAGATGGTGGTTGTAGTTCATTACTTCACAGAACCCTGTGAATCAATGATGTGGCTCCGCCCCACACAGGAGCAATATTTTTAAATGGTGACAGCAGGTGTGAGGAGAAGAGCCCCACCCGCTGTCACAGGGGGAGGATCAGGGGGGTGGAAGGGGGTGACTGCTCAAGCTTGTTACACATTACGCTCTATATATGGGTGTATTGTGTAACCGGCTCCTAAACTTTATCCCTTAAGCATTTCTCTATATATTATCTTTTAGTTTTTCAATGTTAGCATGCCTTCTCAATTGCCCTTATTTATATATAATTTTGGCTGCGTTTCTTTCAAGAGCCAATTGACCTAAAATGGGCAAAAAGATCTATTGGTTATATCTACAGATATAATTGTGTAAAAATATTCAGTTTAGCAGCGAAAATATATTGCTTTACTTACTTTTCATGCATCTTACCTGTGTCGTTAAAAATTTTAAAATGCATAGAAATTGAGGTAGTGTTGTGTTCAAAAATACATCATTTTCTGATGGTCTTGTTCTTATGGTTGTTCTTTTATACAACACTTTCTGAGTAAATGTAACATGCTAAATTAATGTCTTTGGCTTACTTTAGACGATGGATAAAAGCAGTTAAAAAATTCTTCAAAACAAATGTATATGTGTTTTACATGCATTTTAAAAACTCGTGACTAAGTGGCATAACAGGAAATTGCTAGAATGTAAAAATTAAAGAGTAACTCCACTTTTGAAAAAAAAACATTTCCGTATGGGTGATCTGTGTACATTGCAGGGATTATAACAAACTTTATTGTAGAATCCTCCCTTTTGTTATTCTGAATAAATTGTTTGTTTGTGACCATGTGCTGAGTAAATCTGTATAGAAGTGATTTTATAATTATCAATCAGCTGCTGCACTTGCACCTCTAATGAGGAAAGCTGCAGGGTCTGAATACCTTTTAGATGTGATTTGCGGAAAGGAAAAGAGTTGGGACTTTAAATGAGGTGTGTGCCCAAAGATTGATGCAGCGAACATAACCTTTAGATGTGATTTTCCTTTTTAGAGTATCACACCAAAACTGACATTTTTGCAGGGGATGCTAAAAATATGATTTTTATCTTAGTGCAGACTTCCGGGAAAATCAGTAAACCAATCACACAAGCAGGAAATTACATATCTGGGGAGCGTTCTGTACACCATCTGTGTACAGGACACCTCCAGGCAGCCATATTGCATTGCATTTTAAAGAAAATTACAGCGCTGCAGATTGAAAAGCAAAGGTAATTTTTAATAACATTCAATTACAATAAAAATCGTGTCACAATTGTATATGATATATTTTTTGTTTCTTATTTGCAAATTTTAGTCTGTCTTTACTCTGATCCTGTGTGTCTTTTTTCCATTTACTTAAAAACTTTCTTAACCACTTACCGACCAGCCACTGCGGTTATACTGTGGCAGGTTGGCACAGCTGCACGAGCCGTTTTAAGATACTGTAGCAGGCGCGCAGCATGTCCCCAGAGCAGATGTGCATGTCCGGTGGGCGCAATGACCGCCAGGCACCCGCGATCGCTCGTGACAGACCGAGAGCCAGGATATGTGTGTATACACACAAATCCTGGTTCTGTCAGGGGAGAGGAATTGTGTGTTCCTACTAAGTAGGAACAACGATCTCTCTCCTCCTCTAGTCATCCACATTCCCCCCACAGTTGGAAACATGCATAGGGAACGCAGTTAACACCTTGATCGCCCCCTAGTGTTAACCCCTTCCCTGCTTGTGACATTTATACAGTAATCAGTGTCTGTCGCAATGTTGCAGTCCTGATAAAAATCGCAGATCCCCACCATTACTAGTAAAAAAAAAAAATTAAAAATGCTATAAATGTATCCCCTATTTTGTACGCTATAACTTTTTTGCAAACCAAACAATATACCTTTATTGGAATTTTTTTTTCCAAAAATATGTAAAAGAATATACAGTATATCGACCTAAACTGATGAAGAAATTTGTGTTTTTACATTTTTTTGGGGGATGTATATTATAGCAAAAAGTACAAAATATTGTGTTTTTTTCAAAATTGTCGTTCTTTTTTTGGTTATATTGCAAAAAATAAAAACCGCAGAGGTGATCAAATACCTCCAAACAAAAGCTCTATTTGTGGGGGGAAAAAAGGACATAAATTTTGTTTCGGTACAAGATCGCACGACTGCACAATTGTTAGTTAAAACGACGTCGCTAAAAATGGCCTGGTCAGGAAGGGGGCAAATCCTTCCGGGCTGAAGTGGTTAACAGATAAACATATTTAGCATATATAGAGAGAAAACTGGAAAGGGGGATTTTTATGGTGCCACAAAAATAACAACCAATTGATAAAAAGTATGAAACATTGTATTAATCAAGAAAATATAAAAAAGAGTAATCAAATGTTGACTCTCACATACAAATAAACAAAATAAAATGATCACAGCATGATAATGAACAATATAGTGCATAGAAAACTTCATAAAGCTATATAAATGCCTGTTGGCTCAACAAAAAGCAGAGTGTAAGATATCAAACTACAACAACAATTTAATATAAAAGTGGAATTACCACTGAAATGTGCAAAAAATGATTAAATATGAAAATAAAAAAAAAAAAATAAAAAAATTTCCAACAAGGTCAAGTCCACTCCGATGGGCTATTGAAAAGAAGCCCCACTGGTTATACAGTTCATAGTGATCCTCCAAGTGATGATTTTGCAATCCTCAAAGTAGTAGTGACATGCAACCGCAACACCAAGGGAAATGTGATGGGGTGCAACAGAAAGGTACCTCCACCTGTAATAACACTGCCGCTTACCAGCTCATTAGATCTCTTGTTTAAGGACATCATGCGTGCCTGTGGCTCTTAACCCCAGCCCTGGGTCTTTAAAACATGGACGGCTAGATGTCCTCAGACTCTCTGCTCGGGGTTTCCTCTGTACGGCAGATGTGCACTCATTCCCCATGAAAGGACATAAAGACTTCCACAGCGTAATGCCCTGTACACACGGTCGGACATTGATCGGACATTCCGACAACAAAATCCTAGGATTTTTTCCGACGGATGTTGGCTCAAACTTGTGTTGCATACACACGGTCACACAAAGTTGTCGGAAAATCTGATCATTTTGAACGCGGTGACATAAAACACGTACGTCGGGACTATAAACGGGGCAGTAGCCAATAGCTTTCATCTCTTTATTTATTCTGAGCATGCGTGGCACTTTGTGCGTCGGATTTGTGTACACACGATCGGAAATTCCGACAACGGATTTTGTTGTCGAAAAATTTTATAGCCTGCTCTCAAACTTTGTGTGTCGGAAAATCCGATGGAAAATGTGTGATGGAGCCTACACACGGTCTGAATTTCTGACAACAAGGTCCTATCACACATTTTCCGTCGGAAAATCCGACCGTGTGTACGGGGCATAACACGTTTAAAAATATTTATTAAAATGAACAGTAATGCACATACAGTTATGCTGAAAATATACAGCCTTGGTATAAAACATGAGCCGGCCAGCTCTCGAATGCTGCCCGTTGCTTCCGGGACTAGTGCGGTATGTGGTGACGTCAGCACGCCCTACGCCGTTTTGTCAAAGATGACGTCTTCCAGGGGGACGATGAAGACATCATCTTTGACGAAACGGCGTAGGAAGGAGCGACGTGCTGACGCCACCACATACCGCGCTAGTCCCGGAAGCAACGGGCAGCATTCGAGAGCCAGATGGCTCATGTTTTATACCAACGCTGTATATTTTCAGCATATCTGTAAGTGCATTACTGTTCATTTTAATAAATATTTTTAAATGTGTTACGCTATGGAAGTCTTTATGACCTTTCATGGGATAGGAGTGCACATCTACCTTACAGAGGAAACCCCAAGCAGAGAGTCTGAGGACATCTAGCCGTCCATGTTTTAAAGACCCAGGGCTGGGGTAAAGAGACATAGGCACGTGTGATCTCCTTAAACAAGAGATCTAACAAGCTGGTAAGTGGCAGTGTTATTACAGGTGGAGGTACCTTTCTGTTGCACCCCATCACATTTCCCTTGGTGTTGCGGTTGCATGTCACTACTACTTTGAGGATTGCAAAATCATCACTTGGAAGATCACTCTGAACTGTATAACCAGTGGGGCTTCTTTTCAATAGCCCATCGGAGTGGACTTGACCTTGTTGGAAATTTTATTTTATTTTGTTTTTTATTTTCATATTTAATCATTTTTTGCACATTTCACTGGTGATTGCATTTAAATATTTATGTTACAGTGTGTTGTATGGAGTTCTCATATCTCCATTCATTTAGATGAAGCATAATTTTTTCTTTTAAGTCATTTTTTTTTTTTGATCACTAAAATTACACAGCGCAGCTTCTTTTTTCTTATGTTATATATAGTGTGTGTGTGTCTCACATTATAGTTGTGGCTTTTTTCACTTTATATATGGTTTATTCCATTATATATGATTTATTGGGATAGCGCAGTAAAAATTACTTTTTCCAGTTAATATAAAAGTGGATTGTGCTAACTTCTGTGTATGATACCACTGCTGAAATATGCAAAAATAGGATATCTATCCTATGTAGCGTGCTTTTCTGTATCAATTAATATTGTGTTAAAATATACTGTCCACAACACTATGTGGACAGTATATTTTTGACACAATATTAATTGATACAGAAAAGCACGCTACATAGGATAGATATCCTATTTTTGCATATTTCAGCAGTGGTATCATACACAGAAGTTAGCGCAATCCACTTTTATATTATATTGATACTCTACCATTTTTCTGTAGGCTTACATGATTGCAGCAAACTAGTATATTTTTAGTTTTGCGCCGGTAACACATCTGGTGGGATTACATACAACAACAATTTATTGCAATTTGCAATGTACAAATAAACTCTAACAAACTCTAACAAAAACAAATGGAGCAAAGAGGGACTAAAGAGCAAGAAAAGTCCCTCTTTGCTCCATTTATTTTTGTTTTATTTAAGCAAGTTTTTGGGAGGGATTGACCCTCATGGCTGAATTGTTTCACCTAATTTAGTATTAATCTCGTCTTCTTTGGTGCCCACCCTGCAATCCACATTGTTGGACTTGATGCTCCCCTTTCTGCTCCCCTTTCCTGAACAAACAGGACTTTGATCAATTTATTTATCACATACATGATAGGTGAGTTCCGCTATTACTGCACATTAATATATGTAAGTTCCACTACTGCCATAGCTCATCAATTACGAGGCTGTTTGCCCTATGTATCATGCATTGTATAAGTGTCTAATTTCTCTTTTATTAGAGTGTATTTGTATATTACAAATTATAATAAATTGTTGTTGTAGTTTAATATCTTACACTCTGTTTTTTTGTATTTCTTTGTAGCCAATATATTGCCTTACAGCTCCTGAAGAAGCAATTAGCGAAACATGTTGAGCCAACAGGCATTTATATAGCTTTATGAAGCAATTAGCGAAACATGTTGAGCCAACAAGCATTTATATAGCTTTATGAAGTTCTCTATGCATTCTATTATTCAATAATTTTCATGCTGTGATCATTTTACATTGTTTATTTCTATGTGAGAGTCAACGTTTGTTTACTCCTTTTATATTTTCTTGATTAATAAAATGTTCCATACTTTTTATCAAATGGTTGTTATATTTGTGGCACCATAAAAATCCCCCCTTTCCAGTTTTCTCTATACATTTCCATACAGGTATGAGGGTGCCTTTGATCTCCTGAATTAGTGTGACTATTTCATTACATATTTAGCATGTATTTATCCTCACCCCAGCCTAGGAGGAGAAAGGGAGAAGAAGCAGAATAGAACAAGAGCTATATAAGGAGGTTGTTCTCAGCCATCCAGGGAAAAACAACAGGTTAACTTTATTACTGTAACCTGTGGGAGGGGGAAGAATTCATATAAAAACTCCAAAAACTCAATTTGGAGCCGACACAGGGCTGATGACTGCCCTTATGTTTTGTGTGGCTAGTTTCAGGGAGATTGGATCATATGCTGGCCCACGTCCAGAGCATCGGCTATGTCCCTTCACATTCCTCAGTAAATAGCATAAGAATACACAACAACAATGCCTTTACCTATTCTATTTTTTTTCTCTGTATGACCCGCTGTGCCGAAGACTATGATTGGCAGGCTGAGATTGGATGTCTCCTCCCAACTCCACTTTTTCTGCCGGCTAGTACTCTTTTTTTCTACTTTTCTCTGCATCCTGTTACTCCCCCACTCTTTTCCCACACTGTTTTTTGTGTGTTTGTCATCTCACAATAATATCACAAATTATGCCACATCTTTACTGTATTACTATATAAAGCTATTCCAGTCCATCTGGAAGGAGCTTACCCAGGGTATTGAACAACCATAATTAATAGATAAATACATGTAGAGTTTACATCCTGTCTTCCAGCCTCACCTACACAGTAGTTTCCCAAAGGGAGCCTTCTCTGAAAGGCCTTTTGCCTCAGGAGATTGCCCCATAGGACCCTAT
Organism: Lithobates clamitans; assembly: GCA_037952925.1. Classification (NCBI taxonomy): domain Eukaryota; kingdom Metazoa; phylum Chordata; class Amphibia; order Anura; family Ranidae; genus Lithobates; species Lithobates clamitans. The sequence continues at coordinate 1,842,308 of JBBGZY010000012.1, read as the reverse complement.
CGAAACATACCACATAGGGAGGTCCAGCATATGGAAGATTGGAAATGAGATATAAACTAGACATGTTCGGTTTGTTTGGTTCTGAATTGAAATTGGATGTATCCAAATTTTCGAATTACAATAGTACCGTATTTAAACTAATCCGAAATAACGAAAAAAATTAATCGGACGGAATTTAAATCATTTTTGAATGATTTTCAAATACTTTTCGAATACTTTTCGAATTTGAATGCTTTTCAAATTTCCAAAGAGACTAAAATAAAATAGAAAATAAAGGAAAAGAATAGAAAAAAATAATGGAATAGAAAAGAATATACCAGAAAAAAAAGAATAGAATGTAATAGAGTAAAACAGAACAAAATAGAAAAGAAAAGAAAAGAACAAAATAGACTAGAATAAAATATAAATAAATAGAATATAATAACATAGAATATAACCATCTTCTGAAATTCGAATTTCAAATAGAATAAATTTGAATTCAAATACATAAGAAAGAATAGAATAGACTATAAGAGAATAGAAAATAATATAAATTAAAAAAAATATAATGTTTTCTAATCTTTTCCCAAAATTCAAATAAAATCAATTTGAGTTTGAATAGAATAAAATAGATTAGAATAAAACAGAAAATAACAAAATAATATAGAAGAATAGAATACAATAGAATATAACCATCTTCAGAAATTCAAATTTTGAATAGAATAAATTTGAATTCAAATACATAAAAAATAATAGAATAGACTATAAGAGAATAGAAAAGAATATAAAAAAAACAATAGAATAGAATATAACCATTTCCCAAAATTAAAATAGAATCAATTTGAATTAGAATAGAATAGAAAATAACAGAATAGTATAGAAAAAACAATAGAATAGAATACAATAGAAAGAATATAACCATCTTCCGAAATTTTAATATAATAAACTTGAAAAGAAAAGAATAGAAAATCAAATAAAATAATAGAATAGAAAAGAATAGAATAGAATAAACAAATAGAAAAAGAATATAATTAAAAAAACAATAGAATACAAAGAATATAACCATTTCCCAAAATTCAAAAAGAATCAATTTGAATTTAAATAGAATAGAAAGAATAAATTAGAATAGGAAGTAGGTTATATTCATTCTATTCTATTCTGTTGTTTTTTTTCTATACTATTGTATTATTTTCTAATCTATTCTACTGTATTGTTTTCTATTCTATTAATATTCAAATTGATTCTATTTGAATTTTGAAAAATGGTTATATCATTTCTATTCTATTCTATTGTTTTTTTAAATTCTATTCTTTTCTATTCTAATTTCAGAAGATGGTTATGATCTTTCTATTTAATTCTATTCTTTTTTTATTCTATTCCATTCCTTTTTATTCTGTTCTATTCCATTCTATTCTGTTATTTTATTTTCTGTCCAATTTTGTTCTGTTTTACTCTATTTTATATTCTATTCTTTTATTTTCTGTTATATTATTTTCTATTCTGTTATGTTTTTCTATTCTATTCCATTATTTTCTATTTTATTTTACTCTCTTTGGAAATTCGAAAACTATTCAAAGTGATTTGAAAACTTTTCAAATCGATCCAAATTCTATTTTTCAAATCGATTCGAATACAAATAAACAAACCAAATTCTGAAAACAAATTAAATGGATTAAACAAATTTAACTAAACAAATTTATGTAAATAATGAAACAAAACAAAGGTGAGATTTATTAAAACTGGTGAACTCAGAATCTGGTGCAGCTGTGCATGGTAACCAATGAGCTTCTAACTTCAGCTTCTTCAATTAAGCTTTGACAATAAAACCCGAGAGTTGGTTGGTTTCTATGCAGAGTTGTACCAGATTTTGCACTATTCAGTGTTAGTAAATACCCCCCAGCGTGTGTGTTTTTGTGTTTATTATATAAAAAAAATTGGCAGCACAGCACTCACATATCTAACAACAAATTAATATAAATATCCCAACCATATACAATATTATAACTTCCAAAACCATTAATAAACACCATAAGTGAAAAGTGATCTAATAAAATATTTATAAATATGAAATTGTGGGTGGTTCATTACCTCCCTACTGACTTCAATAACACATTACTATCTCCCTGAATCTCTCCAATATAGTCTATGAGAGTTCCGAAGTAAGGGCTCATTGATCTCCCCCTCCCCCCTCCCCCTTGACTTGTCTGTACGATATGACTTGACAGGACAACAGCCACATACTGTATGACTCACAAGACCCAAGATTCAATTGCACACGGTAGTCACTCCCCTTCTCCCCCTTTCTTTTTTCTTTCTCGAACATCACGGGACACAGAGCCTCAGTAATTACTGATGGGTTATATAGGTATCACTGGTGATTGGACACTGGCACACCCTATCAGGAAGTTCAACCCCCTATATAATCCCTCCCCCTTGCAGGGATACCTCAGTTTTTACGCCAGTGTCTTAGGTGATGGACGTGTATAGATGTCCTGTGCTGAGCTCCAAAGGGAATATCCGATATCCTATACTGGGGCAAGCCAGGCGAACCGGATCCATTCAAAGTGTCTTTTCAGGGCCGAATTGAATGGTACCCGGGCCTCGTGTCCGAAGAAACGAGGTTTTACCCGTAACGCTTCTCTTTTTAGAGAGCTGGACCCCGCAGATCAGAAAATGGCTTTAAACTTCCTAATTTCTGGCGAGGTGCTTTACGGTCCCAGAACTGTTGGATCCCCCTATTTGTAGGGGGCCCCAGTCTCTGACGGTTTTTTCAAACAGAGCCCACCCTGAGAGGTGAAGATTGGGTCTGTGTAAACAGCACCCTGCAGCTGGATAAGGTAAGAGGAGATTCCACAGAATTTTTGAGTTCTAGTGGCTTTTCTCCTTTAAGGTAAATGCATGCTATGCCTATTGTGACCACCGGGGGCTGCCAAGAGCACAAACCTGCACATGCTGACTGTCTGTCTCAGTGTTTTCATCGCTGTTTATGTCCCAGCGTCTCAAGCAGGCTGCAAAAAGGTAAGATTGAAGGGGGGATTTCTCATGTTTGAATGTTCCCCCCCAGGCTAGAGAGGGGCCACAGGGGTCTAGAAAGTGGTTATACCACCCGGGCTCTGCGGCCTAATGGCCACCATCTCTGAAGATAGCCGCTCAGGCAGATCTTGTTACCAGCCTCTCTCCCTCCCCCCCCATCCCCAGCCTTTCTCCAGAAGCATGACAGGAGAGTCGGCCAGCGCGGGAAGCGCTCGTTTTTTTCAAAACTCAAGGGGGGGGCGGTAGAGGAGGGGGCGGGATGTCAGCACAGGTGCTTAGACTCCCACTCAGGCCAGCTGCAGGCTATTAAAGGCACTCAGCCTTCTGAGAGACACAGAGCTGACGGTCGCATGTAAGGTGGGACACAGGCATTCTCCTAGGCAGCATTTACTGAAGTAACACCAGACTGAGCATTGGGTAGCAAGGCTTTTAGCCAGACTACATCACTCAGTGGGCAGTGTTCATTTGTATACCTCACACCTTGTTGCTTTGCACTATGGGTAGAAGAGGTTCAAGCACCCCCAGGAACCAGAGACACTAGGGGATCTCATTCAGGTTCTGAGGGCCCCCCGTCGGCAGCATCCTCCCCCCCTAAAGATGGGCCAGGGATGGCTAGCCAGGGAGAGCCATCAGGGTCAGGGGCTACACCTGCTTCTAGCACTTCAGCCCCTGTATATATTACACAAGAGGTTTTTTCCTCAACCATTAATGGTCTAGAGGAAAGATTAATGGCCGTGATTACGTCTTCACTCAGTGGAAGAAAACGCACTAGGCTTTCCTCTGTTCCCCAAGACCCTCAGACAGAGGAGCTCTGGGATAAAGGAGATGAATCCCTTTCAAAGGATCGGGATGGGACGGATGATTCTTCTTCCGAGGATTCAGGTGGAGAGGGACCCTCTGTGACTTCCCAAGAGGAGAAAGTCTTAGTGCAGATCCTCACTGGATTGGTCCGATCCACATTTAAGTTGCCCATACCTGAAACTGCTAAAGAATCCTCTTCTGTTTTGGGGTCACTGAAACCTTTCCAAGCAGCACATGCTTTTCCTGTTCATACTGTACTTGAAAAGCTCATTTATTCTGAGTGGGATCACCCAGACAAACGTTTTTTTCCGCCGAGAAAGTTTTCAACACTTTATCCGATGGAAGAAAAGTTTATTAAAATGTGGGGAATACCGGCTATTGATGCCGCCATTTCCTCCGTAAATAATAGCCTGACTTGTCCTGTAGACAATGCTCAGATGCTCAGGGATCCTGTGGATAAAAGGATGGAATCCCTATTGAAGGATGTTTTCTCCTTAGCAGGATCAGTGGCCCAACCTGCAGTAGTAGCGATTGGAGTCTGTCAATACTTAAGAGACCAGGTTGAGCAGGTCATCAAAGTATTACCTGAACAGCAGGCCCAGGGGTTTGCTAACCTTCCAGCGGCCTTATGCTTTGTGGTTGACGCCATTAGAGATTCTATCGTGCAAACCTCCCGTCTTTCACTGGGGTTGGTGCATATACGTAGAATCCTATGGTTGAAAAATTGGTCAGCCGAAGCACCATGTAAGAAGCTACTGGCTGCGTTTCCATTTTGTGGTGCAAGGTTGTTTGGAGAGGACTTGGATAACTATATCAAGAGAATCTCTTGTGGGAAAAGCACTCTCTTACCTGTCAAGAAGAAGAGTAAGCGTCCCTCTTTCAAACGGACTCTTTCCCCAGCGCCGGGGGCTTCAGCCTGCAGGCAGTCTCGATGGCCGCCTCCATCGGGGTCCAGAGACAAGAGTCAACCTCAGGGACAAAAGAAGTCCCGGGGAAGCCTACTAGGCAAAACACTAAGACCTCTGCATGAGGGGGCGCCCCCGCTCACTCGAGTGGGGGGAAGACTGCGACAGTTCTCAGAGCTCTGGCAGGAGGACTTCCAGGACAGATGGGTAATCTCCACGGTAACCTTAGGGTACAAGCTGGAGTTTCAGGAATTCCCTTCTCCTCGGTTCCTCAGATCAAGTGTACCCAGAGAAGAAGCAGTCGCTCCTTCTAGCGTTAGAGCGACTTTTGTCGCAGGAGGTCATTATGATAGTTCCCGCAAAGGACTAGGGATTGGGCTTCTATTCCAACCTTTTTACGGTCCAAAAGCCAAATGGGGATGTCAGGCCCATTCTGGACTTAAGGGATCTGAACTGATTCCTAAGGATTCAATCCTTCCGCATGGAATCAATTCGAACAGTAGTTCCTACCCTGCAGGGAGGAGAATTTCTGGCATCAATAGACATCAGAGATGCATATCTGCATGTGCCCATTTTTCCTGCTCATCAGAAGTTTCTGCGCTTCGAGGTAGGAGGGCGCCATTTCCAGTTTGTGGCTCTGCCTTTCGGGATAGCCACTACACCTCGAGTGTTCACAAAGATCTTGGCTCCTCCTCTGGCCAGATTAAGGGCTCAGGGTATAGCTGTCATAGCATACCTAGACGACCTGCTCTTGATAGACCGGTCGGTAGCCTCTTTGAATGGAAACTTGAGGACCACAGTCAGGTATCTAGAACACCTGGGTTGGATCCTCAACTTAGAAAAGTCTTTCCTAAAACCAGTAAGAAGACTGGAGTATTTAGGTCTGCTTATAGATACAAGCCAGGAGAAAATATTTCTACCCTAGGCAAAGATCGCTGCTTTAAGAGAGCTGATTCTGGCAGTAAGGACCAAGAAGGATCCCTCAGTCCGCCTTTGTATGAGGCTACTAGGGAGGATGGTGTCTTCATTCGAAGCAGTTCCCTATGCTCTGTTTCACTCAAGAATGCTGCAACACAGTATTCTGTCGACCTGGAACAAGAAAGTTCAGGCATTAGACTTTCCGATGCACCTGTCGCATGCGGTGCGTCAGAGCCTCAAATGGTGGCTCATACCCGAAAACCTGCAGAAGGGGAAATCCTTTCTACCGGTTACCTGGACGGTGGTAACAACAGATGCCAGCTTGTCAGGTTGGGGAGCAGTTCTGGAACAGGCTGCGGTCCAAGGGGTATGGTCCAAGACAGAGAGGACCTTACCCATCAACATTCTGGAGATCCGGGCGATACATCTAGCTCTAAAAGCCTGGACTATCAGGCTACAGGGTTGTCCGGTCAGGATCCAGTCCGACAATGCCACAGCAGTGGCTTATGTCAATCATCAGGGAGGCACGCGGAGCCGAGCTGCTCAAAAGGAGGTGAACCAGATCTTAGTCTGGGCAGAGATGCATGTGCCATGCATATCGGCAGTTTTCATCCCGGGAATAGAGAATTGGCAGGCGGACTATCTAAGTCGCCAGCAGTTACTTCCAGGGGAATGGTCTCTGCATCCCGACGTCTTTTGGGCCATATGCCAAAGATGGGGGGTTCCAGATGTAGATCTCTTTGCATCCCGATTCAACAAAAAGATAGACAGATTTGTGGCAAGGACAAAAGATCCTCTTGCATGCGGGACGGATGCGTTGGTGATTCCGTGGCATCGGTTCTCACTAATTTACGCATTCCCGCCTATTCTGCTATTACCACGACTCCTTCGCAGGATCAGGCAGGAAAGGAAGTCGGTACTTCTGGTGGCCCCCGCTTGGCCCAGAAGGACTTGGTATGCAGAAATAGTAAGGATGACAGTAGGTTCCCCGTGGACCCTACCGGTACGCCCAGACCTGTTATCTCAAGGTCCAGTGTTCCATCCTGCCTTACAAACGCTAAATTTGACGGTTTGGCTATTGAGACCCACGTCCTGAAGAGTCGTGGGCTCTCAGGTCCTGTCATATCTACCTTGATTAATGCAAGGAAGCCACCTTCCAGGATGATTTATCATAGAGTCTGGAAAGCTTATATAACCTGGTGTGAATCCAGAGGTTGGCATCCCAGGAAATATGTCATAGGTAGAATTCTTGATTTTCTACAATTAGGATTAGAGATGAAGCTGGCCTTGAGTACCATCAAGGGCCAGGTCTCTGCTTTATCAGTATTATTTCAGCGGCCACTTGCTTCGCATTCTTTGGTCCGAAACTTTATGCAGGGGGTGATGCGTCTTAATCCTCCGGTTAAAGCGCCCCTAAACCCCTGGGACTTGAACTTGGTTCTGGCTGTGTTACAGAAACAGCCTTTTGAACCAATAAATTCGATTCCTTTGGTCTTGTTGACAAGGAAGTTAATTTTTCTGGTGGCCATCTCTTCTGCTAGAAGAGTATCAGAATTAGCAGCTCTTTCCTGTAAGGAGCCTTATTTGATTATACACAAGGATAGAGTGGTACTATGCCCTCATCCTAGTTTTTTACCGAAGGTGGTTTCTGATTTTCATTTAAACCAAGACATTGTTCTACCTTCCTTTTTTCCAGATCCCTGTTCTCCGGAAGAGAGATCTCTACATTCGTTGAATGTAGTAAGAGCAGTTAAGGCCTATCTAGGGGCAACTGTTCAGATCCGCAAGACGGATGTTTTGTTCGTGCTGCCAGAGGGTCCCAATAGAGGACAGGCAGCGTCAAAAGCTACCATTTCTAAATGGATTAGACAGTTGATCATTCAAGCTTACGGTTTGAAACAGAAGGTTCCCCCATTTTAGATCAAGGCACATTCCACAAGGGCTATTGGTGCTTCTTGGGCAGTGCATCACCAGGCCTCTATGGCTCAAATCTGCAAGGCCGCAACCTGGTCTTCAGTTCATACATTCACCAGATTCTATCAGGTGGATGTGAGAAGGCATGAGGATATCGCCTTTGGGCGTAGTGTACTGCAGGCAGCGGTACAGGGTCCTCAGGTCTGATTGCACCCTACTTGGTCGTGGTTCCCCCCCTCAGGTAGCATTGCTCTGGGACATCCCATCAGTAATTACTGAGGCTCTGTGTCCTGTGATGTTCGAGAAAGAAAATAGGATTTTTTAAAACAGCTTACCTGTAAAATCCTTTTCTTTCGAAGGACATCACGGGACACAGAGGCCCCGCCCCTCTTTTAATACACTATATTGCTTGGCTACAAAACTGAGGTATCCCTGCAAGGGGGAGGGATTATATAGGGGGTTGAACTTCCTGATAGGGTGTGCCAGTGTCCAATCACCAGTGATACCTATATAACCCATCAATAATTACTGAGGCTCTGTGTCCCGTGAAAGAAAAGGATTTTACAGGTAAGCTGTTTTAAAAATCCTATTAATCTCAGGTTTTCTAGTGCCCCATTTTCTGCTTTATTTCAAGACTGTTTCCCCTTGAGTTCTATATCATTTGGTATTTCTTACTGGTTCCGATACTAAGCTGATTTTCAGTCAAATAACCTTCCTGGACACCTGTGATATTCTTTATATACACATACTGTGTTGCTTCTCAGTTTTTATTTGTTTACCTCTTTAGTTGTTTTATGTTAGTACGGGCTCCATCCCTGTCATTGTACAGTACCATTGTGTACCCTGCTTTGTCACCTTTCTTTCGGGAATAATTCTCCCTTTGTCTTTTTGCTATGTATGCTTATTTTTTTTATCTTTTTATTAAAATGTTTGAACAAGAAAAATATTTATAAATATATTATCTCAGTGGGGTTGATTTACCAAAATTGGAGAGTTACAAAATCTGGCGCAGCTGTGCATGGTAGCCAGTATTGAGAAGCGGTATTTGTATATAAACAATTCTTATTATCTTCACTCTTGGTGGAATGTGAACATTTTAAAAACCTTATGATGTGTCCACCTGCGCTTGATTGGAAACTCACCAAAGTTATGACCCTACTATTATTTACGCACATTTTTGGGAATATTGATCCCTAAATGGTTCTGCTCCACTTCTAGCTCACAACCACATTATCAACACCATATAATTTCTAAATACCATATGAAAAGACATATTATGCTCCAACTAGTGTTATATTATTTAGAACCACTTTTTATTTAAAACCAGAGTTACAAGCCACTGAAAAATGCTTTTACATGTGACAAAACAACAACCTTCACCAATATAACAAACCTTTTTGTGTCAGTGTATATAGCCTGATTATGCTGCTCGGAGTGACTCTCATGCACCCAGTAACACTCTGCAGTAGCTCCAGGGAGCCTAAAGCCTCGTACACATGGTCTGATTGTTGGACGGCCGAGCATCTGATTTTTGTCAAAAGGACGTGTGCAGGATTTTGCCTAGCATACTAAATATCCTCAAATTGTCGTTTGACAAACACAAACGTAGTGACTTACTATGAGAGTATAAAGAGGAAGTTCATTTCTCAAGCACCACCCTTTGGGCCCCTTATGCTAATTTCATGTTAGTAGAGGTTAGTAGAATTTTGTTGAGTGTTGATTTGCGATTTTCAGATCGTACAAAATAAATGCCTTTTGTAATACGTTTGGCATAACTCCATCAGTATCGCCAGCAAAGCAGCTTCAATATTATCCCATTAAAGAAGAAGAGAATGTGCGCTGCATTTCGACATTTCATAATTTGCCGCGTCACAAATGTTAATTCTCCATTATGAACGATAGTTTACAAGACAGACCGCTTCCGCCTCATGCCTTGGTTCCGATCATGCATCTTTGTACTGTCGACTTTTGTGTGACGGATTTGTGTACTGACCATCCAAAAATCATACATGGAGCTGTCGTTCGCCAAAAAATTTACTATCCTGTCATCCAACATTTGTTGTCTGAAAATTGGAAAACAATTGTCAAAAGAAGGGTACTAATGGTAAGAATTTTCGGACAACAGCCTGTCAAACGACAATTCCCTTCTGATTTTCGCACCGTGTGTACGAGGCTAAAGTTGTTCTCATGCCACGTACATACGGGCGGACTTTTCGATGGACTAGGTCCGGTGGACTTTTCGACGGACTTTACGACGGACTTTCTGAATGAACAGACTTGGACACACATGATCAACCAAAGTCCGACAGATTTGTACGCGATGATGTACAAGGAAGTTGATAGCCAAGCCAGTAGCCAATGGCTGCCTTAGAGTCGGTTTTTGTCCGTCGGGCTAGCATACAGACAAGCGGACTTTTCAACCGGACTTGAGTCCGTCGGAAATATTTGAAACATGTTTCATTTCTAGGTCCGTCAAACTTTTGGGGAAAAAAAGTCCGCTGGAGCCCACACACAATCGAATTATCCGACGGACTCCGGTCCTCCGGACCAAGTCTGCCATAAAGTCCACTCGTGTGTACGCGGCATCAGAGATACCTCTAGTACATGCTACCTCCCAAAACAATGGATTTCATCCAGGGGTCACATGTGTGTTTCTATGTGTGTGTGTGTGTGTGTGTGTGTGTGTGTGTGTGTGTGTGTGTGTGTGTGTGTTAAGGGGTTAGTAATCTGTAAACTAACTGCTGTGCTACCACCATTTTTTTGTGGTCTGTACAAACTACCTCTCAAACTTGGTCCCTCAATCCTCTTTTTGTTGTAAATTTCTATTTCTATTATAATAACAACTGGCTCAAGGTAGAAGCAAATCCTCTTTTTTTTTTTTTTAAAGTTTCATTAACGTTTTTACATTAGGTGTAAAAAAAACAATAGCAAGATATTCAAACATTATATCATTTGCACAGTACAGAATGCTCGTTTGTCGATAAAAGGACAATGTGTACTCTTTATTAGTACATAGATTGTACCCATTAAGCATCTTATTCAACAAATGAGAAGAAAAGCGGGGAGAAGAAAGGGGAGAAAAGAGAGGGAGGGGGAAGGGGAATAGGGAAGACCCCAAGCTCTGGTCTTTTTTAAAGTTGTCTATTCTTATTAGTCACATAATTTCTTTAAAAGTTGCATTTAGAGCACACATAACTAAATGTATGTTTGCATGCCACTAATTTAAGTACCTAAGTTTCTCTTGATATCAGCTTATTGTAATTTCCTACTCAAGAGCACTCAAACTGGTAGAGAGAGTGACAGTACTAGTGAGCCAATCAGGCTCTGCTACATGCACAGGCAGACAGAGTGAGTGATATCATACCTGCGCTACCATTGTCAGCTAAGGATCTTGGGATTGGGGTGTTTTGATCAGTGTATTCACTTTTAGTTATGCTGCTTTAGTGGGGGTTGAGGACCTTGGAACACAGTCTGGCTGGGGTATCTAGATCATAAAGCCTGCTGTACAGAGTTACAAATCATTTGTCAGGAAAAAAAGACCCCATATACTGTATGAAATTCTACTTTATAGTAAGCAACTTGTCTGGAGTCTAGCCTTAATGTTTATTCATGTATAGAATGCTAAGCAGTTCCCCCCGCTGTTGTTTTTGCTGCCTTTCTACAAGAGATATTATAAACCTGATGCCAGGTTATACATTTACAAAAGTATAAACAGTGTCAGGTACACTTTAACCTTAATTTCCAGTGCAAATCATAAATAAATATTTATATGTGCTAACTGTATATGAATAAATAAATAGATAAATGAATACATGGATTTCTCTTTAAATGAATTAAATAAAACACTTGAAATCTATATCGACTGTACATCCATTAAGCAATGACTATTATTATGTCCAGTGTTCAGATGATGGATCAAATATACAACTACTATTAATGATACCACTTCTCAAATTGCGTTGCCAAAATTACAATAACAGTTCATCACAGTGCTCCACACATAAAGTAAAGTACAACTAGTGAATATAAAATGCTTGCTGCACTGTTAATATCTCTTTTTTAACTGTAACACAGCCTGTGATCACCTCCACATTCTACCCTTTGTGTGCGCCACTCACCAGATTTGTTGCAACCCCTTATATCATAAGAAGGTCAATGTGCGCTTTTAGATGGTGGATGTTCTTCCTTCTTTCTGTTCGGTTCTCTCAGGCACCACCACCATAAAAGGAAAGGGCTCACAATAGTGTAATCCAGTGTAAAACTTTTATTTCCAATAAGAATGAAAACGCCAGTATGTTTACATAGTTGACAGAAATCCAATCAACAAGATGGCAGCCCCCTTTGCGTCGACCAGAATTATGTCACCAGAAGTTAAATGCCGGAAATGACAATGCCGGTAACAAGTGCATGGGGCTCTTCCCAACACGTTTTGTCAGTTATGATGTCATCAGGGGATGAGGCCTCCCACTAGATCGTCTTTATATACTGCCCTCAATTGCCAATTATTAAGCAGACACCATTTTCATATTACGACCTACTGATTTAAATTCTTGCTAGATGCTTTCATTGCCTTTGGGAGAAGCCCTGTTCACTAAGGCAATTATCGAAGTGGTAGCATTAATGGTAGTGAACAACCACTGTTTGATTGAAATACTGTTATGTCAGTAGGGCAGTGGACAGTGTCAGTCAGTAAGGATGTGGAAAGTGTCAGTCAATAAGGCAGTGGACATTGTCAGTAAGGCAGTGGACAGTGTCAGTCAGTAAGGCAGTGGACAGTGTCAGTCAGTAGGGCAATGAACAGTGTCAGTAAGGCAGTGGACAATGTCAGTCAGTAGGGTAGTGGACAGTGTCAGTAAGGCAGTGGACAATGTCAGTCAGTAAGGCAGTGGACAGTGTCAGGCAGTGGACAATGTCAGTCAGTAAGGCAGTGGACAGTGTCAGTCAGTAGGGCAGTGAACAGTGCCAGTAAGGCAGTGGATATCGTCAGTCAGTAAGGCAGTGGACAGTGTCAGTCAGTAGGGCAGTGGACAATGTCAGTCAGTAAGTCAGTGGACAGCGTCAGTCAGTAGGGCAGTGAACAGTGTCAGTAAGGCAGTGGACAATTTCAGTCAGTAAGGCAGTGGATAGTGTCAGAGAGTAGGGCAGTGAACAGTGTGAGTAAGGCAGTGGACAATGTCAGTCAGTAAGGCAGTGGACAGTGTCAGTCAGTAGGGCAGTGAACAGTGTCAGTAAGGCAGTGGACAATGTCAGTCAGTAGGGCAGTGGGCAGTGTCAGTCAGTAGGGCAGTGAACAGTGTCAGTCAGTAAGGCAGTGGACAGTGTCAATCAGTAAGGCAGTGGACAGTGTCAATTAGTAAGGCAGTGGACAGTGTCAATCAGTAAGGCAGATGACAGTGTCAGTCAGTAAGGCAGTGGACAGTGTCAGTCAGTAGGGCAGTGGACAGTGTTAGTAGGGCAGTGGACCGTGTCAGTCAGTAAGGCAGTGGACAGTGTCAGTCAGTAGGGCAGTGGACAGTGTCAGTAGAGCAGTGGATTGTGTCAGCAAGGCAGTGGGCAGTGTCAGTCAGTAGGGCAGTGGACTGTGTCAGTCAGTAGGGCAGTGGACAGTGTCAGAAGAGCAGTGGATTGTGTCAGCAGGGCAGTGGAATGTGTCAGTAGGGCAGTGGAATGTGTCAGTCAGTAGGTCAGTGGACATTGTCAGTCAGTAGGGTAGTGGACAGTGTCAGTCAGTAGGGCAGTGGACAGTATCAGTCATTAGGGCAGTGGATAGTGTCAGTAAGGCAGTGGATGGTGTGTGGACAGTAAGGCAGTGGACATTGTCAGTCAGTAGGGCAGTGCACAGTGCCAGTCAGTAGGGCAGTGCACAGTGCCAGTCAGTATGGCAGTGCACAGTGCCAGTCAGTAAGGCAATGCACAGTGTCAGTCAGTAAGGCAGCGGACAGTGTCAGTGGAGCAGTGAATGGTGTGTGGACAGTGTCAGTCAGTAGGGAAGTGGATAGTGTCAGTCAGTAGGGCAGTGGACAGTGTCAGTCAGTAGGGCAGTGGACAGTGTCAGTCAGTAGGGCAGTGGACAGTGTCAGTCAGTAAGGCAGTGGACAGTGTCAGTCAGTAAGACAGTGGACAGTGTCAGTCAGTAGGGCAGTGGACAGTGTCAGTAGAGCAGTGGATTGTGTCAGCAAGGCAGTGGGCAATGTCAGTAAGTAGGGCAGTGGACAGTGTCCGTCAGTAAGGCAGTGAACAGTGTCAGTCAGTAGGGCAATAGACAGTGTCAGTAGAGCAGTGGATGGTGTGTGGACAGTGTCAGTCAGTAAGGCAGTGAACAGTGTCAGTAAGGCAGTGGACAATGTCAGTCAGTAAGGCAGTGGACAGTGTCAGTCAGTAGGGCAGTGAACAGTGTCAGTAAGGCAGTGGACAATGTCAGTCAGTAAGGCAGTGAACAGTGTCAGTAAGGCAGTGGACAATGTCAGTCAGTAAGGCAGTGGACAGTGTCAGTCAGTAGGGCAGTGAACAGTGTCAGTAAGGCAGTGGACAATGTCAGTCAGTAAGGCAGTGGACAGTGTCAGTCAGTAGGGCAGTGAACAGTGTCAGTAAGGCAGTGGACAATGTCAGTCAGTAGGGCAGTAGGCAGTGTCAGTCAGTAGGGCAGTGAACAGTGTCAGTCAGTAAGGCAGTGGACAGTGTCAGTGGAGCAGTGAATGGTGTGTGGACAGTGTCAGTCAGTAGGGCAGTGGACAGTGTCAGTCAGTAGGGCAGTGGACAGTGTCAGTCAGTAGGGCAGTGGACAGTGTCAGTCAGTAGGGCAGTGGACAGTGTCAGTCAGTAAGGCAATGGACAGTGTCAGTCAGTAGGGCAGTGGACAGTGTCAGTAGAGCAGTGGATTGTGTCAGCAAGGCAGTGGGCAGTGTCAGTCAGTAGGGCAGTGGACAGTGTCAGTCAGTAAGGCACTGAACAGTGTCAGTCAGTAGGGCAGTAGACAGTGTCAGTAGAGCAGTGGATGGTGTGTGGACAGTGTCAATCAGTAGGGCAGTGGACAGTGTCAGTCAGTAAAGCAGTGGACAGTGTCAGTAGGGCAGTGGAAAGTCTCAGTCAGTAGGGCAGTGGACAGTGTCAGAAGAGCAGTGGATAGTGTCAGCAGGGCGGTGGACAGTGTCAGACAGTAGGGCAGTGGATAGTGTCAGACAGTAGGGCAGTGGATAGTGTCAGACAGTGGGGCAATGGACATTGTCAGTTAGTAGGGCAGTGGACAGTGTCAGTCAGTAAGGCAGTGGACAATTTTAGAAGAGCAGTGGATTGTGTCAGCAGGGCAGTGGACAATGTCAGTCAGTAGGGCAGTGGATAGTGTCAGTCAGTAGGGAAGTGGACCGTGTCAGTAGGGCAGTGGATGGTCTGGGAAGTGTTAGTCAATAGGTCAGTGAACAGTGTCAGTCAGTAGGGCAGTAGACAGTGTCAGTAGAGCAGTGGATGGTGTGTTGACAGTGTCAATCAGTAGGGCAGTGAACAGTGTCAGTAAGGCAGTGGACAGTGTCAGTCAGTAAGGCAGTGGACAGTGTCAGTCAGTAGGGCAGTGAACAGTGTCAGTAAGGCAGTGGACATTGTCAGTCAGTAAGGCAGTGGACATTGTCAGTCAGTAGGGCAGTCAACAGTGTCAGTAAGTAGGGCAGTAGACAGTGTCAGTCAGTTGGGCAGTGGACAGTGTCAGTAGGGCAGCGGACAGTGTCAGTAGAGCAGTGGAATGTGTCAGTTAGTAGCGCAGTGGACAGTGTCAGTAGGGCAGCGGACAGTGTCAGTAGAGCAGTGGAATGTGTCAGTCAGTAGGGCAGTGGACAGTGTCAGTGGGGCAGTGAACAGTGTCAGTAGGGCAGTGGGCAGTGTTAGTAAGGCAGTGGACAGTGTCAGTAAGTAGGGTAGTGGACAGTGTCAGTAAGTAGGATAGTGGACAGTGTCAGTCATTTGGGCAGTGGACAGTGTCAGTCAGTAGGGCAGTGGACAATGTCAGTCAGTAATTCAGTGGACAGTGTCAGTCAGTAGGGCAGGGGACAGTGTCAGTAGGGGAGTGGACAGTGTCAGTAGGGCAGTGGGCAGTGTCAGTCAGTAGGGCAGGGGACAGTGTCAGTTAGTAAGGCAGTGGACAGTTTCAGTCAGTAAGGCAGTGGACAGTGTCAGTTAGTAAGGCAGTGGACAGTGTCAGTTAGTAAGGCAGTGGACAGTGTCAGTCAGTAGGGCAGTGGACAGTTTCAGTCAGTAGGGCAGTAGATAGTGTCAGTCAGAAAGGCAGGACACAGTGTCAGTAGTGCAGTGGAAGGTGTCAGTTAGTAAGGCAGTGGACATTGTCAGTCAGAAAGGCAGTGGACAGTGCCAGTCAGTAAGGCAGTGGATAATGTCAGTCAGTAGGGCAGTGAACAGTGTCAGTAGGGCAGTGGATGGTGTGTGGACAGTGTCAGTGAGTATTTTTTCATTTTTATTTTTTTACAACTTTATTTTTTATTATCTATTTAAATAATGCTTTAGGTATGAATGAACAGAGTTAGTGATCGGTACTGGTCACTCACTGTATTACTTTAGAAAATGAAGGGGTCAATAAATGACATATTTACTTGTCCCTTCCCCTGCTCTCCATCCTAAAACATTCCTTGCAGCAGCTTGTGGGAGAGGAAGGGAAGCCGGCAGCGCTGTGGGGGTGGGGGGGTAGGGGACTCACAGAGGACATGGGCAGCAGAAGTAACTTGAATAGGAGGGTTGGCATATACAGGAACTGACCCCCCCCCCCATTTTCCATCTATAGCTGCTGAAAGTCATCTCCTCTCCCACCGGCTTTAAGCAGCTGAAGGAGGAAAATGGAGGGGGTTGGTTCCTGTATATGCTGCCCCCCCATCCAGGTGTAGAACCTAATGTGGCAGGGAGGCCCCATGAGCCTGCCTGGAGCATGGGATGGACGAGATCACCCTTGCGACCCCTGTGACCCTTAACATTATATCAGTGTTGGGGCCCCTTCATGGAACCAATGAACTGTATTTTTCTCATGCAGGAGCTGGTTGCCAGCAGGAGGAAAAGCAGGAGAATTTGGCTTTGCGTTGCTGCAGGAGGAAAATACAGCCCGTCAGTTCCACTAAATACTGCCCCCATCACCCCTCCTTTCCAGGTTCCAATGGGTTGCCGAGCCCAAGATTAGCCCTAGATTAGGGTGTGCCCAGGCACACCCCATGCACATGCCTTCATACTGTGCAGAGAAGCTTTCCTCTGCTCTGAAACATACTGCCTTATCTATTGAGACAGATGTACATTTAAAGTGCAAAATGGTCACGTTAGCAAGTTTCCATTTCTTCCTACACATTATAATGACAGTATTACATCTCTAATAGCAACCTAATGTCCCAGTGACAATGATAATCATGGCTTTAATCATGCTCTACCTTCATCAATGCACCACCATTTACAACCACTTAAATGTTGATAAGAAATCAAAATAAAACTTTTCAATTCTAATTTAAAATTAGACCTGTAGTGATGTCAGTTACCGCTGGATTCTTCTGCACAACATTGTGCTCCAGACAGCTGCTCTGCTTATCCCTCCATGCAGGCAGCTCGTGTCTCTCTCTCTCTGGCAGGGATGCCCCACCCCTCCCCAAAGTAACTGAATTGCCCACGCAGAGCTCTCACTGCAAGCACAGAGGGGGAAAGGAGCTGGCGGCTGTAATGCACAGGATCTGGATTACTGTTGGGGAGACTCGTTCAGTTCCCGGGATGGAGCTCAACACAGCTAACAAGTGGGACAGTTGGCGACTATGCACAGCAGTCTCCTCCCGTCTCTCTCCTCCTCACTTCTGGTTCTGGGTTGACAGGAGTAGTGGAGCCGCTGTCACTTCTCCTGGTAGCGGCGGCACCCAACATGTAGCACCAGGGTACATGTCCCCCCTAGTTTCAGCCCTGCTCAGTTCCTGCAATGTGCAGAAACCCCCAGCCCTGTCAGTGTCCTGGACTGTCCCTCCTCATTTCCCCATGCTCCGCTCTCACCACGTGACGAACTCCCAGCTGGGCCCCACCATCAGTGAGGACAGGTGGTGGGCAATAAGAGAAGAGCAAGGTGACATCAGCAGGGATTCACCTGGAGCGAGAGAGATGAGGAGAAGAGGGGCAGGGATGTGGAGTGGTCTGGCCCATCATATACCCCTCATGTGACTCCACCGCCCACATAGGCACAGTGATATAAACCTTAATGTGAGAGGTAGACTGCATGGGCCCCCCTGAAGCAGGGGCGGGGTTGCAATTGCGACACCTGTGACCCCTTATGCTACACCCATGTTTGGGGATCTTCACAAAGTAAGTTTGTAAACTTCAAGGCTGTTCCAATTAATTGGAGTAGGCTAGAAATAATTAAAATACAATGTAGAAATGTATATATATTTTTACATTTTGACCATAGATGCCCGTTAATATTCTGCTAATGGTTGGCAGTCTTTTACTTTTCAATAAATATTTTTAATTCAGTTTTATACAAGTTTTCTTTCCTCTTTGTGGTCTATAAGCTGTGTAATCCCCTTACCGCGTTTGTCTTTTCTGGCAAGGTTTGCATCTTACCTGTCACTGAGTGTCTGTACACTTGACGATAACTGAAGCAAAGCTCTGTGGGCATTAATGTCAGATTTGAACATTTCAAACATGGATAAGGCACGATAGTGCTCTGATGTATGCATAGGAACGCAGGTCACAGCAGTTCACATACAGCTAACTGGTAGGATAGGAGTATACTTGTGTATGCATACTAGGATAAGCAATATTGCTTAATGTCAAAACTTTACAATGGTGAGTATTATGTTATTTACTAAAAATGGCTTTAATGCTAATTTCCCACATGTAAAAATTATATTTTTTCTTTTATGTGTTTTTTTTTCTAGGGAGGAGCTGAACATAACATCCCAGTTGTTATATCAAAGATATCCAAAGAACAAAGAGGTATGTTAATGCCTGTATATGAATAAAACAATATCATCGCTGCTGGGTGTTTGGAAATGTACTAGTAAGGTGTTTGTTAAAAAAAAAAAAACATTTCTGAGAGAGAAATGAAAGCTGTCATTGCTACTTTATATGATAGAAATGCTAGTTATCTGGCTGTTATTTTTACCCTCTTACTCCAATTCTTTGCATCCCTTACCTGAAACAAGTATGCAAATAAGTAGGGCTGGAGAGTTCATGGGTGCATTGGTTAGTGAAAACAATTTCTGAATAGGGGAGCATTGTGTATGTGTGTGGGGAGAGGGGCTGTGCTGGAGTGGCATGCATGTGCCAGCTATTAGAGGACAGACAGCAGTAGTGTCTCAAAAAGCAGAGCCGGTGGACAAACAAGAAAGCTCACTTCTTTTGCTGCTCCTCAGTTATCTGTGTGGGAATCTACTCGCTATTTAGCTGCAGCTGGTAGACCCATGGCAGAAACTGCCTGGAGAAATCCAGGTAAGGGGGTGAGCGTATGTAAGGGGGCTTTTGATTGGCCAATATTTGAAGCCCACAGGTACAAGTCCCTGCCCTGCTTCTTCTTCTTAGAACAAAAACCCTGCTTTAAGCCCTAAACCTCCACCATATTGTGCCCAACTCCTTGCCACAGGCCTTCCCACGACTTTCCTGGTTGTCATAGGTGTGTGCAGCCTTTTGCATTAGGGTGTACACCCCAAAGCTCAAACACACATACGCGTGTGTGTGTGTCTACATATATTGCGCTGGCACATTGCTCTCCCTGCTGGCACAGTGAAAGAGAAGTGAGTAAGCATTTCTCTTATGGCAGAGCTGGTAAGATCTTTCCTATCCCCCAGCTGCTACACAGAGCGATAATGCTAATGCGCAATAGGTGATAAGAGTGTGTCTAGACACATCTGGCTGGTCTTTAGTCTTTATATTCTGAAGAAAAGAATGTCCACCCAAAAGAAGTATAGTTGCTGAACTTTATTGATGTTACTTCAAAATATGGCATTTACAGTCACATGACATAGACATCCTATCTCGGGTCACTTGACAGTACTTTGGCAATCACATAGCGTGGACGATCTGCAGCAGCCACATCTGATAGCAGCATATAACGATTCACCCTTAAGCCATCTTCCCTTTACACAGTCTTTATCCCTCCTAGGGTCATTAGTGCTCACTCAGAGGGCTTTGGCTTGCCTTAGGCTATCTGCGTCCAGCTCATAACTCCTTACCTGTAGTCCTTGAGACTGGATCTCTGCATTTACACCTCTGGCTTCAGTACACTTCTCCCAGGTCCTTCATAGACTCATTTTAGAGAACACTTGGCTTGGGCTAAAAGGCCTTTTTATAACCAGCTCTAGCCTTCACCACCATAAGAGATAGGATGACTACAGTCAGCTCTTCTGAGTGCAGGACTATCTCTCTCTGTCTTCCAGCCCTGTCCAGGGCCTCCACTTAACTGACTACATTTGCATGCTGGTGAGGTATCTGGCTCCCATTCCCCAATTCCATTAGTCTCCTCCCAAACTGGCATATATTTGCCCACTGACTCACTCATGACATCACTACCGGAGGGCTCTAGCTAAAAGGGACCTAGCACCAAAATACACTATTCCAGGATGGAGCCGCCTAGTGGCAGACTAGTTAACTGTACCCTATTACACATGCATGTAGGCTTTTGTTGGAGAGTAGGGATTAGCCGAACACCCCCCAGTTCAGTCCGCAGCAGAACATGCGAACAGGCAAAAAATTTGTTTGAACACCGTTAGTCTATGGGACACAAACGTGAAAAATCAAAAGTGCTAATTTTAAAGGCTTATACGCAAGTTATTGCCATAAAAAGTGTTTGGGGATCTGGGTCCTGCCCCAAGGGACATGTATCAATGCAAAAAAAAGTTTTAAAAACTGTCGTTTTTTTCGGGAGCAGTGATTTTAATAATGCTTAAAGTGAAACAATAAAAATGAAATATTCCTTTAAATATTGTGCCTGGGGGAAGTCCTTAGTATGCCTGTAAAGTAACACATTTTTCCCGTGTTTAGAACAATACCACAGCAAAATTACATTTCTAAAGGAAAAAATATAATTTAAAACTACTCGCTGCTCTAATATATTGTTGGGTCCCAGCAATATAGATGAAAATCATTGAAAAAAATGGCATACCCCCCACCCCAGTCCATTACCAGGCCCTTTGGGTCTGGTATGGATATTAAGGGGAATCCAACACCCAAATTAAAAAAAAATGGTGTGGGGGGCCCCTAGGCACTATATAATCTGAACAGCAGTATATATACTATATGGCCTGCCGTACATGTACTCTGCAATAAATTGGGCCTTAGGTGTTGGTGGTACCAGAACACTGTAAGCCCTCACAGTTACTCTTGGTGGGCGCAGGAATGGCCTTGCTGTGAAATATTATATCAAGAATTGTAATTACATGCCCCTGTTGAACAGGGGCAGAAAGATTGGGCCTTTGCGGTGGTGGTGCCACAACACTGTAACCCCTCACAGATACTCTTGTTGAGAAAAATTGGGCCTTTGGTGGTGGTGGTGGTACCAGAACACTGTAAGCCCTCACAGTTACTCTTGTTGGGCTCAGAAACAGGCCCAGAGTTGAAATATTATATCAAAAATTCTAATTACATGCCCCTGCTTAACAGGGGCAGAAAAATTGGGCCTTGGGTGGTGGTGGCGGTGCCACAACACTATAATCCCTCGCAGAAACTCTTGTTGGGTGCAGGAACGGGCCCTGCTGTGAAATATCAGATCAAAAATTCTAATTACATGCCCCTGCTTAACAGGGGCAGAAAAATTGGGCCTTGGGTGGTGGTGGCGGTGCCACAACACTATAATCCCTCGCAGAAACTCTTGTTGGGTGCAGGAACGGGCCCTGCTGTGAAATATCAGATCAGAAATTGTAATTACATGCCCCTGTTAAACAGGGGCAGAGAAATTGGGCCTTGGGTTGTGGTGGTGCCCTAAACCAAAAATATTGCTGGAAGCTAGCATCATCAAGATTGAGGAGGAATAGGATAGTCAGCATGGGCAGTCTTCAAGGGATCCCACCTTCCTAGCAAATTTGATCAGTTACATCAGCATCAGGTGCTTGATAGCTGCCGATCCAAGACTGATTCATTTTTATGAATGTGAGCCTATCAACGGAGTCTGTGAAAAAGCGCACTCTTTGATTCGTTACAAACCCTCCAGCAGCACTGAATGTGCGTTTAGAAAGCATGCTGTATGCAGGACAGGCCAGTAGCTCAATTGCATTTTGAGCAAGTTCTGCCCAGTGGTTCATCCTCAAGACCCAGTAACCCAGTGGATGCTCTGCTGGAAAGGTCTCCAAGTCTGCTCTTGCCCCTAGATTTTCTGCACGATGTAATGCAGATGCTGGCGATGGTTGCTTGAACTGATCAGACCTTGGCACTGAGGACCTTTAACCCCTATATGACTAGCTTTCCTCCATGTTACTTTGCCAATTTTCTCTTGTCAAATTTCTTTATCGTACATCATGGGACACAGAGCCACAGTAATTACTGTATCGGTTATATAGGCACCTTTAGGTGACGGACATTGGCACACCTTAGACAGGAAGTTTAACTCCCTATATAACCCCTCCCCTTACCGGGAGTACCTCAGTTTTTTTGTGTCTTAGATGTTAGTCACAAGTAAAGATGTGCTGTGCTGAGCTCTACTGAAGTAATCCTTGCTGGGGCAAGCCATGCAGCCGGATCCATTCAAAGTGTCTTTTTAGGCCAAATTGAATGGTAGAAACAAGGTTTAGCCTGTAACGCTTCTCTTTTTAGACAGCTGGATCCTGGGATCCAGTGCTTTGTTTTTTTCAGCCATATTTCCTAGCGGGATGCTTTACGGGTTCAAGGGTGTGGAACCCCCAATAAAAAGGGGCCCCTGGTCCTTGAAGGTTTTTTAATGGAGCCCACCATGAGTTGTGAAGATTGAGTCTGTCTGGTTTACCACAGAACCCTGCTGCAGGATAAGTAAGGCAAGTGGAGATTCCTAAGGAATTTTCTAATTCTTATGGGTTTTCTCATTTAAGTAAATGTTGTCATGCCTAAAGTCGCCACCGGGGGCTATCAAGAGCACGTACCTGTTACATGCTTGTCAGTCTCCCTCTGTGTCAGTACAAGCTGCACACTTCCTCCAGTCCCAAGCCTCAGGAAAGATGTTGGAAGGGGGGCTTTTCTTTTAAACATTCCCCACCTGGACAGGAGTATTTCTTCTTTCTCAAGGAGGCCGAGGGAGCACGGACCAGTGGGCGGTATGCCGCGCTGCTCCCGCTGCCACCACCATAGCGGGACAGTTCTCTTCCTTCAGCTCTCCTCCTCTCCTCCACCTCACCCCCTCACATGTTGATCTGGTCGGATCAGAGGCCCGCTCACGCGGGAAAGCAATCTTTTTTTAAAAGAGTGGGGGGGTGTGGTGGGAAGTCGGAGAAAGGGGGGGCAGGGCTTAGCTTAGCTGTGTAGGCTAAAGGTGCACCTTTTGCAGGTGCATTCAGCTGATGGAGGGACACAGAGCAGACGGGGGCATGTGAGTGTTGGTCTCACAGGTATTCCCAAGGCACGTTTACTTAGCATCAGGCTGGGCATTAATAGCAGCGGTAGTTGCTGGACTATTTGCTCAGCAGTGGGGGCATTTTTGGTAGTACCCCTGCATTTTTGCTTAGCACTATGGTCAGAAGGGGAGGTACAAATAACCCAAAAAACAAGGGCTCAAAGGGATCGCCCTCAGGCTCTGAGGACCCTGTCTCTGCAACATCATCCCCCTTGAAAGGCCTAGGGAGGCTGGTCAGAGTGAGCCATCAGGGTCGTCGGGTTGCAACTGCTTCCGACATTTCAGCCCCTGTCTATATTACTGAGGAGGTTTTCTCCTCAGCCATGATTGGATTGGAGGAAAGATTAGCAGCTTTAATTGCATCTTCACAGAATGGAAGAAAATGCATTAGGTCCTCTTCTACCACCCAAGACCCTCAAACAGAGGAACAGTGGGAGAGGGAAGATGAATCCCCCTCAGGGGACCATGAAGAGACTGATGACTCCTCTTCCGAGGGTTTAAGTGAGGAAGGAACTTCTTCAGCTTCACAAGCTGAGAAATTGCTGGTGCAATCTCTTACTGAAATGGTACGCTCTACATTTAAGCTACCCTTAACTGAGTCGGTTGAAAATCCCACTTCTTGTTTGGGTTCACTAAAGCCTGCCTTTCCCATCCATTCATTGCTGGAAAAGCTTAAGTATTCTGAGTGGGATCACCCAAATAAGCATTTTACCCTCCTAAAAAATTCTCAACACTTTATCCTATGGAGGAAAAATTTACAAAGTTGTAGGGTGTACCAGAAATTGACGCCGCTATATGTTCTGTGAATAAAAGTTTAACTTGTCCGGTTGACAAAGCTCAAATGCTTAGGGATCCAACTGATAAATAATTGGAATTCCTGTTAAAAAACATTTTCTCTTTTTGGAAGGTTCAGTAGCTCAACCTGCAGTGGCGGCAATTGGAGTATGTCAATCCTTGAGAGACCACTTGAAACAGGTGCTCAAGGTTTTCCCTGAACAGCAGGCCCAGGATTTAGCCGAGCTGCCAGGAGCTTTGTGTTTTGCAATTGACGCAATCAGAGATTCTATTCTTCAGACCTCTCGCCTTACGCCTGGGTTGGTGCATATGCCTAGAATCTTATGGTTGAAAAGTTGGTCAGCCGAAGGGCCATGCAAAAAGCTCCTGGCTGGTTTTCCTTTCTGTGGTGAAAGGCTGTTTGGGGATGATTTGGACAAATATATCCAAAAGATATCAAGTAGGATAAGTACCTTTTTGCCAGTTAATAAAAGGAGTAAACATCCTTCATTTAAACGGGCTCTTTCTCCAGTGCCAGGGACAGTGCCGATGACCTCCACCGTCTGGTTCAAGAGGTAAACCTCAGGGTCAACCCCAGGGACAAAGGAAGTCCTGGGGGACGAAACCTACAAGACAGAATGCTAAAGCCTCCTTATGAAGGGGCACCCCCACTTGCTCGAGTGGGGGGAAGACTTCTGCAGTTCTCAAGTGTCTGGCAGGAGGAGTTTCAAGACAGATGGGTGGTCTCCACAATAGCTCTAGGTTACAAACTAGAGTTCCTGAGAATTCCCATTTCCTTGTTTCCTCAGGTCAAATGTCTCCAAAGATCCAGAGAAAAATAAGTCTCTCTTTCAAGCGTTAGACCGACTTTTGACACAGTGGAAACACCCGGACAACAGGGATCCCTGATGCAGGAGGGAGGAGCCTGGTAATGGCTCTGTGCACGGCGTGAGGATCCTGAGAGCCCTCTCCCTGCAGCTGAGAGGAATGATCGGCCTGATGAGAAGGTGTAGGTAGCTTCCCTCCCCGCCCCCCCTGCTCATCACTCACCGAGCTGTCTTGTGGTGTAAGCCAGAGGAAGTTTGTACCTGCGTCTGACTGCAACAAGCTGCAGTGAGTGTCCCTTTTTGTCCCAACTTCAACAACAACTAAAAGATAAGTACCGTTTTTTTTTTTGGCTTTTTTTCTATTGCAATTGTCTGGAAGTGAAAAGGCAAAGGAAAAGTAATAGAACAAAAGAAAGGGAAAGGGAATGAACATATTGAAATAAAATGAAATAAAATGGAATAAAAAGCGAAAGTAAATGAAAGTAAATGAAGGCGAAAGAGCTGAAAAAGTAGAATCAAGGGAGCTAAGAAAAACAATAAAAACAGGGGGGGAACAGGGGAGAGGGAGAAGGTGAATGAGAGACAAGCCAACGGAAGAGTTGTCTCCCAGCCCCCACCTGCTTGCTGCTGCTGCTGCTGCAGTATCTCCCTTTCTTGTGATCCTTTTTTTTTTTTTTTTTTTTGGTCTTTTTTTGTTTTTGTTTTTTGCAAATGGTAATAACTATAGGCTCGATAGTATAAACTATAGAATAAGAAGAAATTTCATAGTAACAAAATGTGGAACATATAAGCTCATACTGGAACTATACTGCTGAATATATAAATCATCTTGCTGAATACTTGAATTAGATTGCATTATACCGCCAAAACATTTGAATTATTTTTATGAGCATTTGGGCCCTCATGCACATGGGCTGTTGGGAGAACGTTGTGAAAACGCCAGTGTCTTTGCAGTGACTTTTTTATTTATTTATTTATTTTTTTTTTAAACTTTTTTCAGCGTTTTTGCAATAGCGTCTTTGAGCGTTTTTGAGCATTTTTTTTTTTTTTTTTTTTTCCTCCTCTTTTGGCTCTTTTCTTCTATTGCAATTGTCTTGAAGTGAACAAACAGGGAAAAAGGCGAAAGAGCTGAAAAAGTAGAATCAAGTGAGCTAAGAAAAACAACAAAAACAGGGGGGGGGGAACAGGGGAGAAGAGAAGGAGAAGGTAAAAGAAAGACAAGCCAACGGAAGAGTTGTCTCCCAGCCCCCACCTGCCTGCTGCTGCTGCAGTATCTCCCTTTCTGGTGAATTTTTTTTTTTTTTTTTTTTTTTTTGCAAATGGTACTAATTATAGGCTTGATAGTACAAACTATAGAATAAGAAGAAATTTCACAGTAACAAAAATGTGGAACATATAAGCTCATACTGAAACTATACTGCTGAATATATAAATCATCTTGCTGAATACTTGAATTAGATTGCATTATATCGCTAAAATATTTGAATTATTTTGCTGAGCACCTGGGCCCCCATGCACACGGGCTGCTGGAAAAGCGCTGTGAAGACGCCGGTGTCTTTGCAGTGACTTTTTTTTTTTTTCTCTTTTTTTAACTTTTTCCAGCTTTTTTCAGCATTTTTGCAATAGCGTTTTTTGAGCGTTTTTTTTTTTTTTTTTTTTCAGCTTAAATACGCTTAAACAATTGAACAGCAACAAGGAATGCTTAATGTACTTAAGGTAGTAACATAACTTCTGGAAAACGGGGACTACTCATATCTCATTAATTATTTCTATTAATGGATTGTGGGGAGGATGCCGGGTATGAGAACGAAATAAAAGAAATATTAGTAAAAATAAGTCAATTTAAAAAGGCTGGGAGATTTTTTCATCATTAAGAGACCCCAATCAAGGGGTATTCTGGAAGGCAGCTTTGAAGTTCTTATAAATCCAGCCATAGAAACAAACATGAAGGGGAAAACAACAAGAAGTGCGGGAGCAATACCAAAATCACCTAGGACCAGCCTAGGCCCAAGTCCAGGCCCTATGAACAGGTATATACAGCAAGGAATCGGAGAAGGAGAGAAACAAGTAGGCTCAAAGGGCAGACAAATAGATACAAAAGAGAAGGACAACAAGGATAAAAAAGGCCAGTATAAAGTACAAACAGAAACCAGCCACCTCTCAGAACCCAGAATGGAGCCAGAAATGGGAGAGGAAGACAGAGGAAAGGAGGAAGGACAACAAGGGCCACAGTTGCCAACAAAACAGGATATGGAAAAAATGTTCACGGCACTAGAGAATTCCCTAAAAGCAGAGATGTCAATACTCCATAAAGACATGGGATATATGTTAAACAGAGTGGAAGAAGTAGAGATCAAAGTGGACCTACATCAAAAAAATATAAAGGAACTAGAAGACGAAATAAAGAAATTAAAATGGGAACAACAGGAACAATCATATAAAATAGAAGAGCAAGAAAATAGAGATAAAAAGAAAAACTTGAGAATACGTGGGTTACCGGAAACAGAACAAGCAGAAAATCTAATAGAAAAAATGAACAATCTCTTCAACCAAATCTTGGGAAAGGAAACAACTAACACAATAGGAATAAAAAGTGTCTTTCGAGTAAAAAAACCTCAAAGGTTCGCAAGGGAAACACCTAGAGATGTAATCGTACGCTTTGAAAAATGGGAAGAAAAAAAACAGATCTGGATAAACCTAAAGAGGAAAACACAAATAGAGTTTGCGGGAGGTAAATTACAAATATTTCAAGACCTATCTCAAGAAACGCTGAAAAGACGACGGATACTAAAGCCATTATTAGAAATCCTCCGGGAGCAAGAAATTCAATACAACTGGGGTTTTCCAGCATGTCTAATAGCAAGGAAAAACGGAATAAGTGCGAGGCTAAGACATGTAGAGGAGATTCCGGACTTTTGCAACAAACTAGAAATCCCCTCCCCAGAACTGGAAAAATATGCAAATAGTCAGGAGCGAATAACGGCAAGAGATGACCTACAGTGGCAAGTAAATTCAAGGATCAGACATCAAGATGTGGACTCTCGGGGAAATTAACATCTGAGAAAATATCACACAACGGTGCAAGGGGCCTTAGAGTGGAAAGGGGGGGGGGGCTGGGGTTGATGGGATGGGAAAAAAGGAAAGTGAAAGGATTGGTAAAACACAACAAAAATGCAGGGAGAGGGAGACAGGGACTCACGGAGTGGACAGGGGGTCGCCCTATTAGTGCTTAGGCAGGGGGGGAATAGGGTGTCTTACAGAGCTCCGCCTCACAATAAATAGAGCAGAGGGGGCAGAGCGTGCCCCACAAAACAAAGTAAAATGCTCTCAGCTCTAGAGAATATGGGGGTAAAAAACCCATATCAGAAAAAAGGGAGGGGGAGGGTGGGAGGAGGGAGGGGAGGGGGAGGGAGGGTGGGGAGGGAGAGGTCTGAGTCACATGAGTGGTTACATAGGCACACCTATTCTGAGACAAGAGATGAGGAGACCCCGTGCGTCCGCTGGGTGTCCCCTCCATCCGGTCTCCTAGGGGGACCGCGTGGGGGGGAGGGCCGGAGGACGGGCGGGGAAGAAAAGGCACAAGAATGGAAAACGTAAACAGCATAAAAATAATCTCTTACAATGTCCGAGGACTAAATTCCCCAGGGAAGAGAAACATCATCCTCCGAGAACTTGAAAAAAGTAAAGCAGAAATAATTTTCCTACAGGAGACGCATATAACCCAAAACTCAAGTGCCAAAATTTATTCAAGAAACATACCAACATGGTATCAAGGAGACTCGCCAATAAGAAGGGCCAAAGGAGTAGCCATCGGTATAGGGAAAAATGTACGTTTTCTAATAGATCAAAGGAAAATAGACCCGGAGGGTCGATATCTTTTTATTACAGGAACTATTTACGGGGTAAAATATACATTGGCCAATGTCTACTGTCCTAATAAGAACCCTAAAAAATATTTGATAGATATAATTAAAATACTAATGGAATTCAAGCAAGGAAAATTAATACTAGCTGGAGACTTCAACTTCAGCATGGATAATAAAATGGACAGTACCTCAAGAGTAAGGGACAAAGAGGTAAATCAACTAAAGAAATTAAAAAGAACATTATATGAACAGCAACTAATAGACCCTTGGAGAATTCAGCACCCCAGCACAAAGGACTACACATTCTATTCAACAGTACACAAAATTTACTCCAGATTGGATTACATCATGGTCGAACATAGAAACTTGGAAGAAATAGAAGAAACAAAAATAGGCATAATAACCGCCTCAGACCATAGCCCAGTAATCTTGAGAATGAAAATAAAAGGAGAAGTCCTTGAAAGGGGTCCATGGAGAATCAACGAAACTTTATTAGAAGACAGTGAGACCGAAAAAAGCATCATAGAAGAAATTAAAAGATATTTTGAAGAAAACGATACACCAGAGGTATCGAAAGCAACAATATGGGAGGCGCATAAATCTGTTATTAGGGGCAAGTTAATAGCTATAGGAGCAAGAAAAAAACAGGAAAGGAAAACAAACATGCAACAAATAATTAAAGAAATTTATGAATTGGAACGAAAACACAAAAATCAAGTAAACAACAAAATCTTCGGCCTATTATCTCAAAAGAGAGAGCAATTAAAAGACTGGATGGAACAAGAAGAAAGGAAGGACTACAACAGAGTAGTACAAGAAAAATATAAATGGGGTAATAAACCAGGAAAATACCTAGCAAATCTGGTAAAAAAAAAGAAGTCTTTGAATTACATTGAGAAGATCAAAAATGAAAAAGGAGAAGTGGTAAATAAAACTACAGATATAGCGATAACATTTCAAAAATACTTCAGCTCCCTTTATGCAATAAAAGGACAGGAAAGTTGGAAAGAAGCGAATACAAGAACAAAGAAGATACAAGAATATTTAAAAAAAGCAAACTTACCAAAACTAAAAATAGACCAACTAGAAGAATTGGAAAAAAATATTACGCATGAAGAGGTAAAACTGGCATTAAAGGAAACTCCCGTAGGAAAAAGCCCAGGACCAGACGGGTTTACGGTCAAATACTATAAAAAATTTGAAGAACAGCTGACTCCAAAACTATTAGAATATATGAATTCCTTAGGGGAAGATGAAGAAATAAGAAGTGAATCGTTATTAGCTCATATTACAATACTACCAAAAGAAGGGAAAGACAAAGTTAACTGCTCAAGTTACAGGCCAATAGCCCTATTGAACGCTGATACGAAGCTGTACTCCAAGATCCTGGCCACTAGGATAAAAAAACTAATCCCACTGTGGATCAACCCGGACCAAACTGGTTTTGTCCCGGGGAGAGAGGGGCGGGACAACAGCCTAAAATCATTATTGATGTTGCACAAGAAGGTGCAGAATGAGACCCCAGTTCTATTCCTGTCATTGGATGCAGAAAAAGCATTTGACAGGGTAGACTGGGGTTTCATGATGGATACATTGCGGCACTTGGGTATTGGGACAAAAATGATGAAGTGGATAACAAATTTGTATAATGGCCCGACAGCAGTCGTAAAAGTAAATGGTAGACTCTCTCCAAAAATTAAGATGCAGAATGGAACACGGCAAGGCTGTCCATTGTCTCCACTATTATATGTATTGGCCTTAGAACCACTATTAGCAACACTCCGCAATAACAAAGAGGTAGAAGGAGCGAAACTAGGAGGAAAAGAGCATAAGATCGCTGCCTACGCGGACGACATTTTGATGTACGTATCCAACCCAAGAGTGTCACTCCCAAACATACTGAAAGAAATTAAAAAATACGGAGAACTGTCAAACTTCAAAATTAATCCAATAAAAACGGAAATATTAAACATAGGTCTAGAGAAAAAGGAAGTTCAGTTTTTACAAAAAGAATTCCCATTCACTTGGGTAAAAGAACTAAATTACCTTGGAATTAAAATAACTCCTAGAGTCGAAAAAATTTATCAGGCAAACTTTATTCCACTGATCAATGAGGTCAAAGAAGAAATGAAAAAGTTAAGAATACAGCCACTTTCATGGATTGGAAGAATAAATATGTTTAAGATGACGATATTACCTAAAATAAACTACAGATTACAGATGTTACCAGTAAAAATCCCGCAGAGCTTTTTTAAAATAATTAAAACAATCCTGCTAAAATACATATGGCTTAATAAAAAACCAAGAATTAAATACACGCTGATCACAAGGAAAAAGGAGCATGGGGGTCTTGCCCTCCCAGATATAAGTAGGTACTATAAAGCCATAGTTTTAACACGAATGTTAGAGTGGACAAATGAGAAAAATGAAAAAAAATGGGTGGAAATGGAAAACACAATAAGTGGAGCCACACTACATAAGAATATTTGGATTCCACGGAAATATAGACTATTGGACACCGACACGCACGAAATAACAAAAAATGTATTTAAAATTTGGGACACCATTCACTTAAAGAATGAATGGAAATATAATTCACCACTATTAGCACTCACAGGATCGAATCTCTTCACCCCTGGGAGGGAAATATTTGAAATCCAAGGAATAGGTAACCCACGACTGAAAGATATCACTAGAAATGGCAAAATAAGAACACGAGTAGAAATAGAGGAAAGGAATGGATGGAAGATGAATGAATGGAATTATACTCAACTAAGGCACCTAGTAAGCACAATACCACACCCACTGAGAGATGAAACAAAATTAACTGCACTGGAAAAGCTATGTAGCAATGAAACACCATTAAAAAACGGAACATCAAAAATTTATAGTATACTGACAGATTTGGAAGCACAAGAAAGACCAGAATATATAAATCAATGGGAAAAAGAAATGAATTTAAAAATAGATAACCAAAAAGTGGAAAAAATGATAGAAATGGGATATAATAAGGCTTGGGACATGAAGACCATAGAAATGAATTATAAACTAGTATCAAGATGGTATATGACCCCAGTAAGAATACACAGATTCCATCAAGATAGAACCTCCTTGTGTTGGAGAAAATGTGGCCAAATAGCAACGATCACACACATATGGTGGGAATGCCCAATAATAATGGAGTACTGGAAGGAAGTGTTAAATAACATAAAGGAAATAACTGGAGAAGAAATAGAACAAAATATTTGGACTTGCCTCTTCCATATCTACAATAATCCTAAGAAACAATATAGAAAATCAATAATACCTAACCTCCTGAATGCGGCCAAGGCCTTAATTCCCAAGAATTGGCTACAAAGTGGAAAACCAGACATTAGAGACTGGCTAAAGGAAATAGATTATCACTACAAAATGGAAGGAGGAGAGAAAGGGGATAATAGTAGATGGGAAAGTTGGAAAAACTACAAAGTCTCGGATATTTATTTAGATAGGATAAAAGAAAGAACAGGTGCAGAGCCAAGTGGATAAATAAATAACATAAAGGAACGGACCAGACACAGGGGAGGGGGAGGGGGGGGATGGGGGGGGGGAGGGGGGGCGGGGGGAAATAAGAGGGACTGAGAGAGACTAAGATAATAATAGGGTTTATAATTATAGAAGGCGTTTTGTCGCCGGTTTTTAAAAATATTTAAGAATATCCTAGAAAGGAAAAATAATAAAGATGTGACGGAAACAATCCACAATGATGTGAAAAAGGAGAAGAGATAAAGTTTGACACAAAGTTGAAATAATGTCTCTCGGAAAACTTTCGCTGAAGTGGATAAAAAAAAAAAAAAAAAGACCGACTTTTGTCGCAAAAGGTGATCATGGTGGTCCCCATGGAAGAGCAGGGGTTGGGGTTTTATTCAAACCTTTTCACGGTGCCAAAACCAAATGGAGATGTCAGACCCATTCTAGATCTCAAAGTCCTAAACCTGTTCCTGAATATCCGCTCTTTTCACATGGAATCAATCCGATCAGTAGTCTCCATCCTACAAGGAGGAGAACTTCTGGCGTCAATCGACATCAAGGATGCATACCTGCATGTGCCTATTTTCCCCGCTCACCAGAAATATCTGCGTTTCGAAGTAGAAAAACTTCATTTTCAGTTTGTAGCCTTGCCTTTCGGTCTAGCTACTGCGCCTCGGGTGTTTACAAAACTTCTGGCCCTTCCTCTAGCCAGATTAAGGACTCAAGGTATAACAATTAATGCATACTTAGTCGACCTGCTCTTGATAGACTGGTCGGTAGCCCGCTTAGACCAAAGCATGGTCACCACAGTCAACTACCTGAAATACCTAGGTTGGGTCCTCAACCTAGAGAAATCTTCTTTAAAACCATTAAGAAGACTAGAGTACTTGGGTCTGGTTATAGATACAGCCCAGAAGAGGGTGTTTTTACCTCAGGCAAAGATCAGCGCCATAAAGGAGCTGGTTCAGGTGGTCAAGGCGAAGAAGGATCATTCTATTCGCCTTTGCATGAGGTTGTTGGGAAAGATGGTGGCTTCATTCAAAGCAGTTCCCTATGCTCAGTTTCATTTGAGACTGCTGCAAAACAGTATCCTGTCTGCCTGGAACAAGAAGGTCCAAGCCTCAGTTGGTGGAGGATATCCGAGAATGTGCAAAAGGGAAAATCCTTCTTATCAGTTACCTGGAAGGTGGTAACAACAGATGCCAGCCTTTCGGGCTGGGGAGCAGTCCTGGAAGAGGCGAATGTCCAAGGGAAATGGTCCAGAACCGAAAGGACCTTGCCCATCAACATTCTAGAGATTCGAGCAGCGCACCTAGCCCTAAAGGCCTGGACATTCAGGTTGCGGAATTGTCCTGTCAGGAATCAATCCGACAATGCCACAGCAGTGGCTTATATCAATCACCAAGGGGGCACCAGAAGTCATGCAGCCCAGGGAGAGGTAAACCATATCCTAACCTGGGCAGAAAGGCATGTGCCGTGCATATCGGCAATCTTCATTCCAGGGGTAGAGAATTGGCAGGCGAACTACTTAAGTTGCCAGCAGTTGTTCCCGGGGTTGGTCCCTTCAACCAGACATCTTCCTGGCTTTATGCCAAAGATGGGGGATCCCGGATGTAGATCTGTTTGCATCCAGGTTCAACAACAAAGTTAACAACTTTGTGTCAAGAACAAGGGATCCACTTGCATATGGAACAGATGTGTTGGTGACCCCATGGGATCAGTTCTCACTGATTTTATGCATTCCCTCCTATTCTGCTGCTACCACGACTTCTTTGAAGGATCAAACAGGAAAGGAAGTCAGTGGTTCTTGTGGCCCAAGCGTGGCCCAGAAGATCTTGGTATGCAGAGACCATAAAGATGGCGGTAGGGGCCCCATGGACCCTACCACCACGTCCAGACCTGCTTTCGCAGGGACCAGTATTCCATCCTACCTTACAAACACTAAATTTAATGGTCGGCTATTGAAACCCACATTCTGAAGAAAGTGGGCTTTCAAGCACAGTGATATCTACATTGATTAATGCAAGGAAGCCAGCTTCCAGAGTAATTTATTATAGAGTCTGGAAGGCTTATGTTTCCTGGTGTGAATCCAGGGGTTGGCATCCCAGAAAGTATGTCATAGGTAGAATCCTTGCCTTTCTGCAAATGGGGTTAGAGATGAAGCTGGCCTTGAGTACTATCAAAGATCAAAGGCCAGGTCTCGGCCTTATCGGTATTGTTTCAACAAACACTTGCTTTGCATTCTATGGTACGTAGCTTTATACAGGGGGTAATGTGGCTTAATCCACTGGTTAGGTCACCCCTGAACCCTTGGGACTTGAATTTAGTTCTGTCAGTATTACAGAAACAGTCTTTTGAGCCGATACGACATATTCCCTTGGTCCTTTTGACAAGGAAGCTAGTTTTTCTGGTAGCCATATATTCTGCAAGAAGGGTATCAGAATTGGCTGCTCTTTCTTGTAAAGAGCCATATTTAATTATTCACAAGGATAGAGTAGTATTGCGTCCTCAACCTAGCTTTCTGAAAAAGGTGGTTTCAGGTTTCCATCTAAACCAGGATATTGTTCTACCTTCAATTTTTCCAGAACCCTGTTCTACGGAAGAAAAGTCACTACATTCTCTGGATGTAGTGAGAGCAGTCAAAATCTTTTATATTCTATTTGGAGGTGACTGCTCAGATTTGGAAAACGGATGTTTTGTTTGTGTTGCCTGAAGGTCCTAGAAAAGGACAGGCAGCGTCGAAATCTACTATTGC